>PVIY010013821.1:0-58170 GCA_004026745.1 Myrmecophaga tridactyla | reverse complement strand
TGACCATGTGATCAGTTACAGAAATAAGGACTGTGATTGTATCAACATTTCCTCTTTGTTTTGTTATGAGTATGTTTGTATTTGTACATAAAGCAAATATCTTGATTTCTTCTTTCATATGACATAAGTTGTATTATTCATGTTATAGTTTTTAAGTGATAGGCTATCAGGTTTAAGAGTGAATGTTACCTAAAGACTTGCACCCTCTTCTGAAGAGTTTTAGTGCATTTCTGGTTCTATGCAGGACAGCTGAGTAATGTTAGGTGAAACATGGCTGTTATTGTATTCTATTTAGAGATTAAGTATGGTTTAAGGTGATGTGCGTAGCTGCCAAGTTGACATGGGGTGGACTGTGATGGTCAGGTTCTGGTGTCAACTTGGTCAGGTGATGGTGCCCAGTTGTCTGGTCAGGCAAGCACTGGCCTAACTGTTACTACAAGGACATTTTGTCACTGGTTGATAAACCAGAATGCTGGTTTATTAAATCATCAATCATTTGATTGCATCTGTGGCTGATTACATCTATGATCAAATAAGGCCACATCTCCCGCAGATGAGATAATCCAATCAGTTGGATTTGATTCGATCAGTTGAAGAATTTTAAGAGAGAAGAGAGAATTTTCACTTCATCCAGTGAGCCTCTCCTGTGGAGTTCGTGGAAACATTTCATCGGAGTTGCCAGCCTTGCCACCTGCCCTATGGATTTGGGACTTGCATTCCCACAGTTGCATGAGACACTTTTATAAATCTTATATTTACAGATATCTCCTGTTGGTTCTGTTTTTCTAGAGAATCTTGACTAATACAGTGGTGTCAATATTCTTTTTTTCTCACATGTGTATATCCAGTTATTCTGGCACCTTTTAAAAAAGAAAGTCCTTCCTTTACTCAATGAATTGCGTTAGCTCTGCTATAAAAAAAAATCAATTGACGATATATGATTATATTTATTTCTGGATCTCTAACATGTCCTATTATTTTAATGCCAATACAGATTGTCTTGATTACTATCGCTTTGTAATAAGATTTGAAATCAGGCAATATAAGTCATCCAATTATCACTTGTGCAAGATTAGTTGACTATTGTAAGCCCTTTGCATTTCCACATAATTTGTAGAATCAGCTTGTGAATCCCTAACAGCAATAACAACAAAAGGCCTGCTGGGACTGTGATTGTGATATATCTATAGATCAATTTGGGGAGCAATACTATCTAAACAACACTGAATCTTCCCATTCTTGAACATGAAATAGCCATCTATTTCTTTAGATCTTTAATATTTCTCTTTCATATTAGGAAACTAATATTTCTCAGTTTTCAATATGAGAATCTTAAATGGCTTTTATTAACTTTGTCCCTATGCATTTAATTTTTGGATTATGGTAAGTGGTATTGAGTTTTTTATTTCATTTCCCAACTGTTTGTTGTTCTTTTATATAAATGCAATTGGTTTTTGTGTTATTGACCTTGTATATTGCAGGCTTTCTAATGTTAAACCTTACATAACTGGAATAAACTGTACTTGGTAATAGTAATAGTTTGAAATATTTCTGCATTCAATTTGTTTAATATTTTATTAAGAAATTTTGCATCTAGGGACAGGAAGGATATTGGCCTATAATTTCTTTTCTTGTAATGTCCTTGGCTTTAGGGTACACAGGCCTCATAAAATGACTTGGAAAGTGAATCCTTCTCCACTGTTTTAAAAGAATTTGTGTACTATTACTATTATTTCTTCCTTAAATGCTTGATAGAATTAACCACTGAAGCTGTGTGTGGTAAGATGATTTTTTTAATTTTAAAATAATTTCAAACATACAGAACAGCTGCAAAAACAATACAGCACCGATTCAGAGAACTCCAACATACTCCTTCCCAGATACTCACGTCTGCAATTTTCACACTTCACCATATTTGCTGTATCATTCTATCAATCTCTCTGCCTATCTGTTTTCTGAACATTTGAGAATAAGTCATATACGTCATGCTCCTTGGACACATAACACTCCCATTACATTTCCTAAGAACAAGGATAGTCACTCATGTAACCACCTTTATCAAGTTCAAGAAACTTGACATTGATTTAGATTTAAATTTAAATTTAACATTGATTTAGCATTGATGGAAAGCTTATTATTGTAGATTGTCTATTTCTCCTTTCAATTCTTTCAGGTTTTGGTTCATGTATTCCTTTCTTTCTTTTTTTTTTTCTTTGTATGCTCTATGGTGGGGGTCACGTTTCATTCTTTTTCTGTGTGAGTACCCTGTTATTGCAGCACCATTTGTTGAATTTTTGTCCGGTTGTTTTTTTGTTTGTTTGCTTGCTTGCTTGTTTTTTGGGGGGGAAGTACATGGACCGGGAATTGGACCCAGATCTCTGGCATGACAGGCAAGAATTCTATTACTGAACTACCCCCAGTTCCTGTATTTCTAGGCTTGTTACTGGGTGCATAAACAAGCAGAAATTGTATGACTTCTGATAAATCAATCCATTTGTCAATATGTGACTCCCTCTTTGTCCCAGATAATTCTCTTTGCTTAATATTAATATAGCCACTCCATTGTTTTTAGGATTAGTTGTTACATGGTTGTGCTTTGATTTTTTTTTTTTTTTTGTATACTGTATAGTGGGGGTCACATTTCATTATTTTTCCATGTGGGTATCCCATTATCGCAGCATCATTTGTTGAATTTTTGTTTGTTTTTTGTTTTGCTTGTTTGTTTGTTTTGTGGGAAGTACATGGACTGGACCTTTGATTTTTTTTACTTCTAACTTGTATATGTCTTCATATTTAAAATATATCTCTTGTAAACATATATAGCTTGGTCTCATTTTTTAAAAAAATTCAATCTGGCAGTATTGATCTTTTTATTAGAGTATTTTATCTAATTAGACATAAAATAAAAGAATGATTTGGGTGAGTGTAATTCTATCACGTTGCTATTTGTTCTGCTTGTCCCATTTGTCCATTGTTTTTCTTCTTTTGAATTGAGTGTTTTCCAGTATTCCATTCTATCTTCTCTAGTGACTGTTTAGCTATGCTCTTTGTTTTAATTCCTAATGGTTGCTCTGGGAATTAAAATAAGCATACTTTACTTATCATTGAATTAACTTTATACCATTTCACATATAATGTAAGAACCTTACAACAAAATGCTCTCTCTTACCCCCTCCCATCTTTAGTATTATTATTGTGAGACATTTTACTTTTATGTAGAACACACATCCCATAATACTTTGCTCCTATTTTTGGCTTTAACAGTCTGACATCTTTTAAAGAAATTGAGATCCAAGAAGAAATATCTTAAAGTCTTTGGGGAGAAGACAATGTCTTGCGGATGCCTTGATTTTGGACTTCTAGACTCTAACCTGTGAATCAATAAATTCCTGTAGTTTCAGCCAGCCCATTTTTTGGTATTTGTGATTATATCTGGGAGACTAAGACAGAGACCCATATGCAGATTTCTGAAATGCCTTTCTCTGTCCATTTTTCTTCTTTGGTACCTTGCCCCACAAATTTCAGCCACCTGAACTCTGAGCTTTGTTTACTCTACCCAGCGAGACCACTGCTGGCTTTTCTGATCTCGGCCTTCAGCCTACCATTTGGAAAGTGTCCCCTGGCAGAAGCCTGGATTGAATGTCAAGGTTACTTCACGTGTTTCCTTTGTGCAAGTTAATGGCCCGTGTTTTGTACATCTCTACAAGCATTTGAGCACAGCTCTGGCACATGTTAGGTGCCTAGTAAGGTGTTTTTTAAGGAGGGGATGCCTGATTTGGCTCACTTAGGTTCTATTTCTGGAAACATCCACAAGGCTATTCAAATGGCCTGTCCTGGGACTCATTCCCAGCTCTTCCACCCACTCCCAATCCCCCCTCACGGGAACCAACTTTCTCTTCAGAAGCTGGTGAGCCATTTTTAGTGCATTCTGGTTACTCAGTTTCCAAAGCTTTGGGATTGAGAGAATTATCAAAATTACATTTATTCACAGTTAAGATGCATACTCTTCTCTGGGGAATTAGATATGCTTTTTCCAAATCAGCTAAATGCTCTCTGGAAGAATTCTTGGTGGGGAAGGGATGCTGTGAAAAGCCAGGATAAATTCTCACCTTGTGTCCTCGAAGCCCGCATATGATTTCCCACATCACCAAGGAAAGAAATTGTGAGGCTGTGCAAGGAGGGACGCTGAGGAAGGAAGAGGGCAGCTCCTGTGGGCCTCCTGAAAGGGAAGCCTCGACTGAAGAAGCTTCTGGGCAAAGGAAATTCCCAGCAAACGCTCCGCCTCTTGCATTCCCCTCCAACATCCAGCTCGGCCTCTGGCTCCTAGGGCCCATTTCCTGGACCAGTGAACCAAATGAAAGACAAGCCATTTTCTTTTGTTTCCATCTTGACTGGGAAGATCAGATCCCTAACAGAAGGATTATTTCAGGCCTGTTTTGGAGATTATGTTTGAATTTTACACACTTCACCATTATGAACCCCCCCTTCCCCCAACACACGTACCCTGTAATCAATGCCGCCAACTCTTCTGTGCAAGATGTGCCATTTGGCTTCATGGCCCAGTGACCCCGTTCTTGTCTCAGAGACACTGAATGGAGATTTGAGTTTGGAATTCAATAGCTTGGCCACTGTAACTACCCCTGCAACGAGGATTTCCTTCAGCAGCGAATGAGACTCTCCCAGGGCTTGCATTTTTTGTTCAAAAGCACAAGACAAACAAAAAACCAAAAAGACTAAATGTGTGAGTGTTTTAATTTTCCTCTTGAGAAAACAAAACAACTTATGATTTTTTTCCAAGCAAACAAACTGTTTTCCATATGTCTCCAAGCGAAAACTGCTTTTCTGTTATTCTGCCTGTTCCACAGATAATGCCAGTGGAGGGGGGAGGGGGTGGGGGGACCCTAGGAAACAGCACGTTTTCTTAGGTTGTGGGGAAAATGTGCTTTTCAACTCAGTCTCTGAGCTGGAGTGATTGGGTTTGGGGCACGCCCTCTACCTCTGCTTCTGAAAGGGACCCCAAGGATGAGGAGCTGGGCTTCCTATGAGCCACTGAGCCCGGGCCTCGGCCAGGGCTGGGACAGCTTGTAACCCCCGCTCCTGCCCTCCCACCAACATGGGGACCCGTCCCTTCCATGGGAGGGGGAGGGCGTGGTATACTCTGCAGGAAAGAACCAAAATAACATTTTAGTGTTCTGGATTCTGGCTCCCGGGGCACCTGTAGCCCCCAGTCTCAAACCTTCCAGGAGGATCCTAGGGTGGCCCTGCCTGTGCTTATTATAATAGCAAAGATTTTGGCTCCTGACCTTGTCATTCCCCTCCTTCAATAACGTCAATAGCTCCCCACTGCTTTTAGGATTAAGTCCGAATTCTTCAGACTCTGTCACAAGGTAAGTTCTGAATGAGCGGGTTCTGCGGCATCTTTACCCTCACCTCGCGTTACCCCCTGCCCTCTGCCCTCTGCCCTCTGCTCCCCACCTCCTCACCTCCCTGCCCCTCCAAGGCTGGAACCACCCGGCTACCTGCTGTGTGGCTCACGGTGCCTCCCTTATCACAGCTGTTCATTCACAAGCATTGGGTGAGCACTTTTTCCAAGCAGCCACTGGCTCAGCACTGGGCAGACAGTGGGAGAATGAAGCAGCAATAACCAAGAAAAATTAGGAAATCAAATGAGGACATGCTATTCGTAGTAAGTACTGGGAAAGAAAAGGATAAAAGAGATGGATAATAGGGGGCAAGGTAAAGACTCTCTTTTCCTATTTTATTCTGCCTTTCTCTCTCTTCACCTGTCTTCCCAGGAGATAGCAAACTCCTCAAAAGCAGAGATGTGTATTAGCCTCCCGCTCATCTCCAATGCCTAGTGTGGGGCATGGCACACTGAAGTGTTTGGTAAGAGTTTACAGTATGAACCATGGCCAGGTTTCCATTCCATTTCCGGATGGATTTATTTCCAATGAGGATGTAAACTGGGAATTGCACATCTTTTTTCCAAGAGGCATCAACATCTATTTTGAATGAAAGGTGCACAGAAAAAGAACCCTGGCTCTTTTGGGAATCACCCTTCCCTCGCCTCCCCCCATGCATCCATCACTATTGGTATTATGGCTTTAAAATACCATAGTAGGTTAAATTATGAAGCCCCCCCAAAAAAAGACATATTCTTAATCTACATTCTTGTGAGTTTGAACCCATTTGTGAATAGGATCCTTTGACGATATTATTAGTTAAAATGTGGCCAACTTAATCAGGATGGTCTTCATTCACAATCCTGGAGGCCTCATAAAGAGAGAAAACCAGAAGCCAAAAGTCAAAGAAAGCCACAGGGAAGAACAAGAAGCCAGAAGTCAGTGGAACCTGGAAGAGCAGACACAAGGAGATAGCTCTTGCCATGAGATGGTAGGCAGAGATGCAAGCCAGGAACCCCATGGGCGGCAACCAGCCAGCACCAGCAAACTAAGACATAGAAGTCTTCAAATTCTTTGACAATTCTCCCTAATTCCCCTCCCCTAGAGTGTGGGCTGAACTCAACGACTGGCTCCTAAAGTATAGAAAATTGCAGAAATGGCATGTGACTTTCAAGCCTGGGACCTAAAAGACAATGTTATTGCAGATTCCATCTCCCTCTCTCTTCCATACTGCTCTGGGGGAGCCAGCTATCACACTGTAAGGACATTCAAGCAGCCGATGGGGAGGGCCACATGGAGAGGAACTGAGGCCTCCTGCCAACAGCCAAGTGAGTGAGCCATCACAGAAGCAGCTCTGTTACCCCCCCCCGTCAAGCCTTCAGGGGACTTTAGCCCTGGCCAAAACCTGAGCTGCAATCTCAGGAGAGATCTTGAACCACAACTACTCAACTCAGCTGCTCCCAGATTCCTGAGCCGCAGATGTCTACAGATAATAAATGTTTGCTTTAAACCACTAAATTTTAGAATAATTTGCTATACAGCAATAGATTATTAATATAATTTGTCTGCACAATTGGATTTGTGTAGAAAGAGAGGGGTGTTAGCTGGGCCACCTCTGCAAGAAAGGGTTCTGCCACTCTGCAGAGGACAGGAGGGTATGTCTGCAAACTCAGAAGGTCAGTTATCTTTTTATGCTTAGGGAGACTGGGCCTGTCTTTGGGATCCTTGGTTTCCAGCCATGTCTGTACCATGTCTTTGGACTCTGAGTTGTAAGTGAAATGGGTGTGTATTCTATCATCCATGCATCTTGAGTGCTTTCTATATGCCATGCACTCTTCTAAGAGCTTTGCATATAATCACTCTTTTAATCCCCATGACAACCCTGTGAGGTACTAATATGATCTCAACTTTACTAATGAGGAAACTGAGGCATCCAGCAGATAAGTAACTTGCAAATAGGATTTTAAATATGGGCTGAAAGACTCAACATAAATCAAGGCCTACTATATGACAAGCACTTCGGCAGACATTTTAACATATTTCTCAAAATCCACAAAACAAACCTAAAAGGAATAGATCAACGATCTCCCTTTTGAAAATACTAAAAATGTGGCCCATGGAGGTTAAGTAACTTGTTGACGGTCACCCCGGAAGTGGCAGCCATGGATTCAAAGTCTAGGCCCGATTCCCTCCAAAGCCCTCTTCCCGCACCCACCCACCTCTCTGTTGCCAACACCTTCTTCCTGCTCTCAGCTTCAGATATGTGTTTGGCATATCTAACAAAATTGGTCAGCTGCCTACCCAAGCAAAGAGTGGCAGTCCTGATTTAAACCGTCCCCAAGCACCTCCAGGCAGCTGTTACCTGTGTCCAAGTCTGCGGATGTGCTTTACACAAACCTAGGATAGGAGATGAGTGAGCAAAGCAGGCAGAAAGGAAATGGGATAAATAGGAGGCAATAAAGCCCATCTGGTTTGGTTACAAGGCAGGAATTCAGTAACTCCAGAGGCACCTGTGCCTGTGACATCCCTGAGGCTGAAGCTGCCACTGGGCTTGGCTCTGCTTCCTGAGATGTGGCAGGAATTCAGAGGAGAGTTTCTCCTGATTTCTTCCTGATTGCTGGGAGAGGGAAGGATCCCATATGTAAAGTCAGAATGGCAGCCTCAAGACAACTGTGGAATGTGAGAAATGCATGCTTATCCGCCTAGTCCTGGCCCTCTCTGTCTGTGTAGGTAGAGAACCTGCTTCCCTGCATACAGCAGACACTTACTCTGAAGGTTAATTTCATGTGTCAACTTGGCTAGGTTATGGTGTTCAGTAGTTTGGTCAAGCCACCACTGGCCTGATTGTTATTGTGAGGGTATTCCATGGATGGGTTTACATTGTTAGTCAGTTGATTGCATCTATGGCTCATTGCATCTATAATCAACTAAGAAGATGTCCCTAGCAACAGGGAAGTCTCCCCATCCAATCAGTTGAAGGTCTGCTGCGGTCAGAACCATGGGAGGCTTGGAGGAGAGGGAGAGAATAAATATTCCTGCCAGTGCCTCCCAGTGGCCACACAAAGGCCACTTTGATGATGCAGTCACAGAGGACAGTCTCCTGGCTACAGAGAAAGGAGAGAAGGAGCCAGGAGAGGGAGGGCAAAGGAGACAGTCCGCACACAGCCTTGCTGTCCTCACCACCTGCAATGACCCCTTACCCTTTTTGTTAATAAACTAGTAGTTTATCTTCATGGCTGTCTTTCAAAACCCACTTGGGTGTATGGGGTAAATGGGGTTAAAGTATTCTAATGTCCTTGCATTGTAAGGGAGTAGTAAAAGTACTGATTTATATTAAATCATTTATATTTTATATAATTTATATTCTTGTTGTAGGTCAAGAATACATGGCGTAGTCTCTAAGGCAATCAACCACTAAAAAAGAGGGTGTGTGTATAAAATAATGTACATCTAAAAGCTAAAATAGTAGGGGGAAATGAAATGATAAAAATACTTGAACAATCCAAAAGAAGCATCAGAGGAGAGGATAAGGAATATAGAACAAAGAGAAAACAAATAATAAAGATTTAAACCAAATATACCATTATTTCAGTATATCCCTCTGAATTAAATCCTCCAATTAAAATGTAAAGATTGTCAGACTGGATTTAAAAAAAAAACAACCAACAACTCGGATACATGGTGATTCTGTGGTAGAATGCTCACTTACCATGCAGTAGACCTGGTTTCAATTTTCAGAATTGCTAACCCATACTCTCTATGAGAAATAAATTTGCTTAACTAGAACACAACATTTGTGTACAGTTCTTTCTGCCTTTAGCTTTCTAGTATACAACCATAATTCTGTTTTCCAAACTAATTTAGGTTAGTTTTCTTCCCCATCCCCCTTTAGAGAGGTTAAATTATTTAAGAACTTATTAACATCAATATAATCATCTTTATATTTGTCAATCCACCAGCAGTTTATTTTTTGCAGTATGATTTTTCTTTTACTGCAGTATAATAGGCATAGAGAAAGGTAAACAAATCATAGGTGTACAACTTGGTGTATTTTCACAAATTGACACTTCGTGTGGACTAGTATGACCATATGTTCTTGGGCAGGATTCTTACCCCAAGATGCATAACCACAATCTAATCATGAGAAAAACTGACTGTAGCTGGTGTTGTGAGGCTATGGGACAACTGGAGCTCTCATCCATTGTGGTGGGAATGTAAAATGATACGGCCACTTTGGAAAACTGTTTGGCAGTTACTTATACATAGAATTAAACATGGGCTCACACAGGATCTAGCACTATAGATCCCAAAGAAATTTATCCAAGAGAGATGGAAAGCTTGTGTCCACACAAAGGCTTGCAGACTAATTTTATAACAGCTTTATTTATAATAGCCCAAAACTGGAATCAACCCAAATGTCCATCAATTGCTGAATAGATAAAACAAATTGTGGCACATTGGTATAAAGGAATATTCCTCAGCAATAAAAAAGGAACAAGCTACTGATATGAAAATATAAATGTATCTTGGATGCATTATGCTAAGTGAAAGAAACCAGAATCAAAAGGCTCTTACTGTATGAGTCTGTTTTTATGGCATTCTGAAAAAGACAAACTTATAGAGATTAAAAACAGAGAGGTAGTCGTCAGGGACTGCAGTTGGGAAAGAGATGATCACAAAGAGACATGAAGGAATTGGGGGTAATGGATCTGTTCTACATATTGATTGTGGTAGTAGTTACATACCTGTAAATATTTGTCAAAATTCAAATCTTCTAAACGGTGTGAACTATACTGTATGTAAATTATAAATTATACATCAAAAACCTGTCTTAAAGAGAAAGAGACCCAATAAACCAAAAGGTATCTTACAGATATCCTATTTAGAGTTTAATGGGTAGAATAGTGTTGATAATCATGAAGAAATATGAGACAAACCAGAACTGAGGGACATCTTACCATATAACTGTTCAAACCTGTCAAGGTCATAAAAGACAAAGAAAGCTTGAGGAACTGTCACATATTGGGACAGACTAAGGAAACATGACAGCTAAGGTGATGTGGGAATACTAGATTGGATCCTGGACTGTAAAATGGACATTAATGGGACAAATAGCAAACTGGGATTAAGGTCTGTAGATGAGTTAGCACTGTGATGTGAATTTTCTGGCTTTGATAACTGTACTGTAGTTATACAATGTGTTACTGTTAAGGAAAACCAGGGGAAGAGTACACAAGAAACTCTATTATTTTTGCAAGCGTACTTTTTTGTACATCTGAAATTGTTCTTAAGACACAAGCTTTCCATTTCTCTTTTTAAAAGTTTAAAGACATTAACACCTTCAATTTATCCACAGATTCCACAGGAATATGAAAAGGCAATCCACTGAATGGGAGAAGTTACTTATAATGTTTATATACAATAAATAACTCATACCCACAATATATAAAGAACTCTAGCAGATGAACAAAATGTATCTACACAAGGTAGATTCTACCCCCAGCAACTCTAAGAAAAAATGTCTGTATATATTCACCAAAAGACATGTACAAAAATATGATGGCTATACTATTTGTAATAGCCCAAGACAGACATTTTATATTAGTGTACATTTGGGCTTTAAAATGTCCATCGATATAAAATAAGCTATATTCATACACTGGAATATTATATAGCAGTAAAAATGGAAGAAACTTGCACTATTTGTCACAAATGATGGGATCACTCAAACATAGTGTCGACCAAAAGAAACCAGAAATAAAAGAGTATGACTGTTGTATTAGTTTATAAAAGAGTATGACTGTTGTATTAGTTTAGGGTTCTCTAGAGAAACATGAACCCGTCCGTGACAACTATCAAGTTCAAAAAGAGGCAAAATCCACCTATAATGATCGAAGTCAGCACAATGGCTGGCTTTAGGAAGGGACAAATCATGCCAGGGAAGTGGAGGCAGTGATGAGAGGGGTCTGAGAGCATGGTGGCTGCACAGGTTTGCTCACCTTGTGAAAATTCATCGAGCCACACTCTTATCTGAATATACGTTATACTTCCAGAAACAGTTCATAAAAAAAAAAATCTTTCGGGCGGGCCACGGTGGCTCAGCAGGTAAGAATGCTTGCCTGCCATGCCAGAGGACCCTGGTTCGATTCCTGGTGCCTGCCCATGTTAAAAAAAAAAAAAAAAATCTTTCGGAAGGCGGAGAACAAAGAAAAAGTAGAAATGCTTTCATGAAAGTACTTAAATTTTCTCTTTGTTTTGAAGAAAACATAATTGCTCTATGTAAAATAGTTCTCTATATGGATAAAGAAAAATGATCTGAGAAAGCCTTTTTCATACATGTAGGTCTGATGGAAAATCCAAGATTTTTATATGCTGAAACAGTGGTGACAACAAAGATGCTGAAAGCAAGAAGACAGAAAATTAGGAAAGAAACTAACCACACACATCTGAATAACCCAAACAAACCAAATAATAATAATAATAATAATAACTGCCAAGAAATCAAATTGGGAAAGTGAAAACATACATTTTATGAGATAATCAAACCATCATGTGTATGGTAACTTCAGGAGTCTGCCCTCTCAGAGTAAAAGCCCTGGGGTACTCTGAGGGGAAAGGATAAAGAAAGAAAAAGATACACTGCATTATGAAAGGGCATCAGAATGAATAGAAGATAATTCCCTTGGACATGAAATGCAATCAAGTCAAGACCCATATTTTATCTCTGCTGGAGGCAGTCTTATTTGTTAGTAAAGTACTGAGATAATCAACCATTGTTCTCCCTGCCAAGGCTGTCAAAACAAATACAAGCTTCTTTGCTCTGTGCTAAAAATGCCTGAGCCTTTAGAGAACAGCTGGGCAGAAAGCAATCTTGTTCAATTTCAGCACATTTTCCCCCAAGTATTAGGCTGTCCAAATGCAGCCCACATCAAAGCATCCCAGACACCCACTGCAGGGACAGGGCGGTCATGAGAACACAGGGTATCAAACTCAAGCAAGCAGAACGCACAAGGAAACCACCTCAGACTCATCCAGCTCCCTGTCTAAAGGAGCAAGGACTTTGTGGCATAAAAAAGCTACTCTAAACAAAAACAATTCCTTTGAGTTGCTTTCTATAAACATAAAAATGTGATGTTGGTTGGCTTGAAAAAGCTGTGTCTCGATAAGACTCTGTGAGCTTTAGAAATGATTTACGAATTCTTGGCTATCAATACTCTGCTTTCCTAAGAGACATCTCATAAGCATTTGCAGGATTGTTCTCCATGCTATTGGCAGCCCTTATTAAAGCATGTCTTATTTGTAGATGTGTGATGTGTAGTAATTAGGAGATGTAACGTTAATTAGGATGTTTGGGGATGCTGGTAATAAAAACTTAAATCCAACTCCATTGGATTAAACAATAAGAACATTTCCTTTTTTCAAATGGCAGGGCTCTCAGAGGTAAGACAGTGCCTGGTGGGTTAACCCATCAGCTCAATGGTGTCATCAAGGATGGAGGCTCTCTTTTCTGCTCTTCCATCTTCCGGCTAGTTCCCCTCATGGGCATGTGATGGCTACAACAATTCCAGTATCACACCCAGATGCCACAACGTCCAGAAGAAGAAGGAATGGTTTTGTGAGTTTATTTTCATCAGTGACCAAAGAAAAGGTCTCTCAGCAGATTCCCTAGCATGTTGTTTTGGCCAGAAATGTGACACATGCTTGCACCTAAACCAATCACTGGAAGGAAATGGGATTACAATGCAGCCATTAGACTAATCTGCCTTTAAACACGGTCAAAATAAAGTCTTGTGGCTGAGAACTTTCAGAGTCGAGAGGTTATCCTGGAGGTTATTCTTATTCATTATAGAGATATTCCTTTTTAGTTGATGGTGTATTGGAGTGGATAGAGGGAAGCACCTAAAACTGTTGAACTGTGTTCCAGTAGCCTCAATTCTTGAAGAGGATCGTATAGCTTTTACAATGTGACTGTGTGTGAAAACTTTGTATCTGATACTCCTTTTATCCAGGGTATGGACAGATAAGTAAAAAAAAAAAAATGGATAAAAAAATAAACACAGGGGTACCACCATCTTTCCATGGCTCATGTGAGTGAGGAACAGATGCTCAAATAACTTTGGGGTCCTGCTACCTAAGAAGAAAGGAGATTGTTAGGTTGCAGTTTTAGTTTGTTAAAGATGCTGGAACACAAAATACCAGAAATGAAATAGCTTTTATAAAGGGAATTTACTAAGTTATAGGTTTACAGTTCTAAGGCCATGTAAATGTCCAAATTAAGGCACCAACAAAAGGTTACCTTCACTCAAGAAAAGCTGATGGTTTTTCTGAACATCTGACAGCTGGGAAAGCAGTTGGCTGGCATCTGCTGGTCGCATGTCCTGGGTTCCGTTGCTTTCAGCCTCTATCCCTGTGGGGGTCCCTCACTTTGCTTCTCTGGGACTGGCTTTCATCACTTGGCTTCCCTTGGCTCGCTCCACATTCTGGCTTGTTTAGCATCTCATGGAAAGCACATGGTAATGTCTGCTGGGCTCTGCCTGTGTCCAGGCATCTGCTCTCTCTGTCGGTACTCCAAGCATCTCCAAACATCTGTGTCTCTGTCAGCTCTGAAGCAACTGTTCTCCAAGTGTCTGCATCTGAGGTTTCTCCAAAATGTTTCCCCTTTTAAAAGACTCTAATAAACTAATCAAGGCCTACTTTGACTGGGTGGAGTCACATTTCCATCTAATCAAAGTGTCATACCCGCAACAGGGTGTGTCGCATCTCCATGGAAACAATTCAATCAAGTTTAAACCCTAAACAATAGGTCCAGCCCCACAAGACTGGATCAGCATTAAAACATGGCTTTTCTGGGATACATAATAGTTTCAAAATAGCACAATATGCCTCCAACTGTATCTGCTACAGTTGGCGGGGAGAGAGTGGTAACATGGGTTTATATTAATTGAATTTTTGACTTAACAGGGGGATATGCAGAAAACCCTTTAAATAGAAAATTATCCTGAAATGTATTAATTCACTGTTCCCCCGTTACCTAAAGTGGAATGTCAGCTTCAGTGTGTCTATACCTAATGACACACCACCTCTTTGAGGGCTCCTTCTTTATCCCCATCCTCAGGACTACAGAAGAGCCTCCAGCAGCTGTTTTTCTACTTTGTATACTTTGTACACAGCTGACTCCATTTAGGCCAATCAGCTGCTCTTCCCCTGGAATGGGAAAGAGTTGAATCCGCCTCTTCATGTGATTGGCCCTGTAGCACACGACCTCTGGAATTGTGGGGCAGCTATTTTTCTGTCATTTGGGATGAGAAGAAGGTGGTGTTTGGGAAGGAGAAAATGAAATGGAAATATAGAGACAAATGGAAATGATTTGGGTTTTATAAGACACCTTGAAATAACCCCTCTCACATGATCCAAAACCATATCCAAGCTGGCTTAGGGTAGCTTACGTTATTTGTGACTCAAGTGTCCTAAGGAAATGAGAGCACAATGTTCCTTTTTCCTGAAAGCTAAGGATCTTACAGAATTTAGGGTCATTATTAAGAGCTTCCAGTTCTCATTGTTCAGAACTTTATGTTTACAGACCAGAAGTCAATGAGTCACATCTGTAGTAAATCCACCCACGAACTTGCTGCAAAAGTTGTGTTATTGGACTTGCATCCTCACTATTGGTTCACTTTCTAATGCCTTAACTCTTTTCCCTAAAATACCTATTAAGTAAAACACTCCACAGTAACAACCACCACCACCACTAAAATGACCGTGTGTGTTTTGTGAGTGTGATCCGTGCAGTGTTGTGTGTTGGAGGAGCAGGAAATGGGATTAATATATATTGATCTCTATTTGCTTTGCATGTATTGTTTACATCCTCACCACATACTGTGAAATATTCATCAGAAAACCATTTTATTAATAGGGAAGCAGAATCTCAGAGAAGCACATAGATTTTATTAAGGTCATCTGGCTAAAGAGGTGTGGAGGAAATTTTTAAACCCAGATCTGAGGAGAACCAGGGCTGATGGTGTTTCATTATTCCATGTTGCTATACAGAAAAATGTGCCTTGATTGGTTGGGCATCCTGGCCAGAAGCTTCTGCTTAACGGACATTTGGCTCAAGCTATATTAGGACAGAGAGACCAGGGAAGGGAGAATGAACTTCTAGCACCAGTTCTGTTAAGGATATTTATGCATTTTCTATATTAAGCAATGTTAGATCTGGTAGGAACAGAAAATAGTAATTTTTAACACCTTATTTATAAAAGTGGAAAAAACAAAAGCCAGAAAAGGGCGAGTTCCTTAAGACGGACCCAGAAACACTTTATAGCCATCTCATTCCCACTGTCTGGGTAGCCATATTTTTTTTGTTGTTTTCTTTTGGGTGCATGCTCCGGGAATTGAACCTGGGTCTCCCACATGGAGAGCCGGCATTCTAACCACTGAACCACCTGTGCACCCAGCCATACATTTTTAAGGGGTTGATTTTTCTTGGCTAATTAAAGATGATTGGGGCTGTAGAGTTTGGCTTTGTTTTGGTTTTTCCCTGCCTTTCAAATACTCAAACATGCATTCTGTCTGCTTCTGCCAATCAGCAGTAATGCTGGAGAACAAGTAGTCCTGGCTGTTACCAGCCTATAAAAGAACATGTCAGGAATGAGATGAGATAGATTCAGACAAAACGATTTACCTCGATGTGTTTTTTTCTAGCAAGATGATCTTGCAAATGTTTAAATCAAACTTCTAAACTTCTCAAAACTGACAAAGATACATACAGCTGTCCATGTGGAATAATTTTGCAAGTTAGAACCAAAATTTTTATCTTCTGCTGTGGTTCTGTGGGCCAGTTAACTCTTTTCTGCCTATTAAATGTTCAGTTTGTTTTATTTAGATTTTCTAAAAAAAAAAAAACCAAAACATGTTGAATTGTCTTTCTTTATTACAAAGCAATGTTACACACTCATTTTTAACACAGTCCAACACTACAGACATATAAAATGTAGAAAAGGAAAACTTGGATTAGGGTATTTAAGGCTGTCAGTAGCCCTTCCTGTAAAACTTGCCAATGTTGAGAATGTCTTAAGGAAAGTAAACTACAGGAAAACTTCAATTAAATCAAAGTACCCAGGGAATGGGAGATTCCAAGCAATCCCAGAGTTATCCAGAAAATCCTATGCATGTCAACCCTTGATGCTAAAAAGCTTACTGAAAGGTATGAGTCGAGTTTCCTGACTTCAGCAGCACAGTTTACTCCGAATATTATTTAGTGTTTCTCTGATAGTGGAGGGTCAAACTGGGCCTCAAGTTAAGCATTCTGGACCCCAAATCTTATCATCCAGAAAAATAAAACAAACCAAAACAGGAGATTGGGTAGAATTTGTACTTGACCTCAGGACATGTTTTTTTAAATTCTTGCATCAAGCCATTTTCCCCTTGTATTTTGCTCTTTTCTCCTTGTATAGGAAAAAAACAAGGTCTGTTAAACCAGGAGTTTTGCTTATATAAATTCCAAATAAAGCAAGATTTTACCCACTTTAAAACCTGGGGACCCCATCCCTACTTGGAGAAGTGAGTGTACCACCCCCTGTCTCCCCAAGGGTCACATAGGCAGGGGCCCTGCGTTTGGTTATTTCTTCCAGGATCATTTGTCACTGTCTAGACCCTGGTTTCTCAACCTCAGCACTATGGACATTTGTGTTGCATAATCCCTTGTTGTGTGGGGCTGTCCTTACACTGCAAGAGTTTAGCAGCAACCCTGACCCCTACCCACTGGATGCCACGAACACACCCCATCCCACTTGCGTGACAACCCAAAATGTCTCCAGACATTGCCAGTTGCCCCCTGAGGGCTAACACTTCTCCCAGCTGAGAATCCCTGGTCTATAGACAGAGGCAGAATTATTCTTTATTCCCTCTTGTCAAGATTATGAATTTTCTTGACCTTGGTAAGTAATTCCATACTATATTTCCTGTGCTATTTCATGGGAGAACAAAATAATTCTCTGATGAAAGCAATATTTTGACTTGTATTTGGTAGGCCTTGTTAAAACAGAACTGCAGATTCAGTGCTGTTTTTGGAAGGTGGTGGATTTGTTTTCTGCATCAGTGCTGATTTTGATTTTAAGTACTGAATTTTCATACTCCCCTAAATTTCCCTTGAGGTCGCTGTCATTATGGACATGCAGTCAATGTCTGAGCCACAGCCTCCTGTGTGGAACTGTCATCCTCAATTTCATTTTTGCATCTATTCAAGAACAGTGCTGCTTCTGTTGCTGCTTTCTAATTCTTAATAGATTTTTTCACCCATTGTTTTTTTTTTTTAACCCATTATTCCCTCTCTCCAGAGGATTGGGTTTAGTTTAAATTTCATGTTCATAAGAATATTTAGCATATTTTAAAAATCTGCTAAACGAGTTCAACTCAGGTCGTTAGTTCTAGCTCTGTGATTTTAAAATTACAGTGTGATTTCTAATTTAGAAAGAGGTAGGGTTAAAAATTGTCTTGGATAAGCAAATTTTTGTTTAGAAGAATTATACCACATGTTAACTATCAAATTTTAAACAATTAAAAATCGTACTTTACATTTTAGATAAAATATAGTGTGCACATTAAATGTGTGTGTACATGCACAGAATTTTCCAGGTTCATCAGATCGTTGTTTATACAAATTCAATATAACCAATTTTTGTGAACTGAAAAGTAACATGTTCATGGAGGATTCACAGAAGTTGAAAATACAAAAAAAGTGAAACAATGAAAATGGACTTGTTATATCACCACTCCAAGATAATCACTTCACATTTAGGGAGTGTTTCCTTTTAGTTATTTTTGTTTTTAGAAAATTTAGCTCACCCTTTGTAAACAGTTCAGTATCCTTGTTTGTTTTTTTCCCGTCATAGTAAGCATGGATAGTTAATATATTTAAACTGCCCCATTTTGTGGGATCTTTGTGGGATTTCCAGTTCTTCATTGTTTTATGTTTAATAGTTTCAAACTGGCATATTCCACCCTCTGGACCCCCAAAAAGACATGTTACTTCCATATAAAAAATACCTTCGTCCATTACAGTATCATAAAGCCTTAAACCATTTCATTAACAATACAAATGCAATACAAAGTCAGAAACAGTACAAAATCTCATCAAAATCAGCTAAAGGCATGGTCTGTCCTAAGGCAAATAATTCTCCTCTGGGTCTGGACCTGTGAAACTCAGAACAAGTTATTTGCTGCCAATATACAAAGGAGGGACAGTCATTGGATACATGTTCCCATTGCCATAGGGAGAAATCTAAAGGTAAACAGGGGTCAGAGGACCCAAACAGTTCCAAAAACCAGCAGGATAAATTGCATTGAATTTCAAAGTCTGAGGGTCATTTATCTTCAGGGATTTAGAAAACGGCAGTTTCACCCTTTCCAAGGGCCGAGGCAGTAGCCCACCTCTCTCCAAATGATAGGGTGAGTTGTAACACTGGGGTTCATTGGGGGGACCATTTTTTCTTGGCTCCACTCTCTCCATACATCAGGGCAGCACCCAGGATCTCTGTCATCTCTGGGGTACAGGCTCAATCCCTCCAGAACAATGGAGTGGCAGAAGGCTCCCCCACTCCCTGGTTTATGTGCTTCTCCCTTTCCAAGGCCTGGGGTGGCACAACTCTTTTTGAGCAATGAAAAGGAAGGCTCACCCTCTGCTTCCAGGGCAAACTCACCCTCTCCATGTACATGAGTGGGACTGTTCTCCTTCCCCAAAGTTTCCTGGCTCCAGATCTGAGCTTCCATAGTTCTACCTCTGAAATCATTTTTCCTTCAGTGTGTCTCTTTTCTGTTTGTTAGTTCAGACTGGCATGGTTCCATTTATATGGATCTCACAACACTCTTGTTGTTTTTCTATGTAGTATACTGGGATCATACCCATCTAGACAACAAGACTTTCCACAGATCCTTTCTGAATAACTCGATCTCTAATCCTGGTTTTTTTTTTTTTAATGGCTGACTGCTTCTTTGTTTGCTTAAATCCTCACATGGGGCTGTATTCACTGGGGCCTCACTTTCTGGAAGCCCAGAATTTTCCATGAATTTCTAGTTTCTTGGTACACAAGAGTTCAATTCTCAACTTACCTCTTTCCTCTCTCACTTTACTATAAGCTGCAAGGAGAAGCCAGGCTACATTTTCTACCTTTAGCTTGGAAATTTCTTCTGCTACATATCTAAGTTCATCACTCTCAAAATCTTCCTTCTACCCACACAGAATGCCTTCCTTCAAGTTTGCAACAGCATGCTCATCATTT
The DNA here is from genome assembly GCA_004026745.1 of Myrmecophaga tridactyla. Taxonomy (NCBI): domain Eukaryota; kingdom Metazoa; phylum Chordata; class Mammalia; order Pilosa; family Myrmecophagidae; genus Myrmecophaga; species Myrmecophaga tridactyla. Next base: position 38,492 of record PVIY010013821.1, on the reverse strand, counting down.
CTGTCTAAAGCGTTATCAGAAGTTTGCTTAGAGTCCACATTTCTACCCACGTTTCTTCAAAGTATTCTAGACCTTCACTATCAAGTTCCTCACAACTCTTTCAGAATCTTCTGCTTCTTCATTTAAAAAGTTGTTCCAACAATTTTGGTATTTGCAAACTGCAGCAGCACCCTACTCCTGGTACCCAAATCTGTATTAGTTTGGTAAGCTGCTGGAATGGGATATACTAGAAATGGAATGGCTTTTAAAAAGGGAATTTAATAAGTTACAAGTTTACAGTTCTAATCCTATAAAAATGTCCAAAGCTAAGGCTTCCAGGAATAGATACCTTAATTCAAGAAAGGCCAATGGCTCTGAAACACCTCTGTGAGCTAAGAAGGCACATGGTGGGGGTCTTTGGCTTCTAATTTCAAACAGCTTCCTTGGGAGAGTTTTCTTTTTACATCTCCAAATGTCTCTGGCTGTGTGGGCCTCTGCTCTCTAAGCATCTGCATCAGCTCTGCTCTGAGCTCTCTCCAAATTGTTTCCTCTTTAAAGGACTCCAGTAAACTAGTCAAGACTCACCTGGAATGGGTGGCCACATCTCTACCTAATCAAAAGGTCACACCTACAATTGAGTGTGTCACATCTTCATGGAGATAATCTATTCAAAAGTTTTCAGCCTACAATATTGAATCAGAATTAAAAGAAATGGTTGCTCCCACGAGATTGAATAAGGATTAAAACATGGCTTTTCTGGGGTACACAATAGCTTTAAACTGGCACAATGCTGCAGTGAGTGAAGGTTTCTATATATAAATCTTTGCACACCTGTGTAAGTGGCACTTTCAGCTAAATCTTGAGAAGAATACAGGGTCAAAGGGCATTGATGTTTTAAGATGCAAGACATATTGCCAAATTACCTCTGGAAGGTTGTGCCCACTTTCAGGCTTTTTTATTGGCAATTATGTTGTAAGCCTTCCATCTCATTCCATCAACCTCCAGTTCTGTGAAGACATTTCCCACGGGACATTCTTCAGATATGTCAACGTAATTAAGATCCATCTTAAGATATCTGTCAACAGCCTCACTAGCCCCATCTCAGACCATCTGTCAATGGCAACTCTAATATATTTTGGGAAGATGCTGATGCAGTTGCCAAAAAGAGGTTTGCCAGTGAATCAAGTTTTCCAATCAGTTAAGCTGCAGAATTGAACTATGTTAATGACAAATGACAGTTTTATTACAATATCCGGAGACTTCAAGTAAGAACATGCCCTTGTAAATTTAAGGGCAGGCTAAAAGAAAGGTAATATGGATTGTCTTTCACATGACTTCTGTAGAGCTCAACCATCTTGAAAACCTGGCTACAAGTGTTGATTGACAAGCCTTAGCTTCAGGCAAGACGGGAGAAAAACACCACTTCAATGCAGGGCCAGTGATCTTAGAAAGGTAAAGTGGTATGGTCTGAGTGTAATAAAAATTACAGGTAACTGATGCCTTGAAGTGGGTTTGCTTTCCATGCAATAAAATGATCTCTAACCAAGACCTGTAAATAGAATAACAATCCCTCCCAATGTGCTCCCTGGAAATGAAAAGCATCAGCCTTCTTGTAGTATATGGAACTGTTCTCTAAATGAAACAGCACTGCACATATATAAGTGTATTACTGTTGTCCTTATTCTGATCTGACTCTGAGATCCAGAATGTAAACCGTCTAAGATCTAATCTGTTTTACTTTGGCTGTACCAAATTGTAAAAGCCAATCATTGCCTGGTTCATTCCTTTCCCTTCTCCTCCTTGGATCTACTTGATTCCTATAAAGAATGATTGAGCCCAAATTAGCCTTTGCCTTTCAAGGGGCGATGGTGCCGATTGCAAGTGATCAGATGGGCAGAGAGAAATCTGCCCTCAAATGGATGAAGTGTTTATAGGTTCTCTTTTCTTTGTACAACTTGTTAATTGAGTACCACTTTCTGCAGTGCCCCCAGGTAACCAGGCTGCCTTTCCAGCTGGCCCCATTGCTCAGGTGGAGGACCCCTCACTGTCTGCCTTCCATGCTCCCTGTGGCTTCAGTCTGCTCTGCCTCTGGTGGTTTCCAAGTGCTTCTCACCATAAATAGTTACTATAAGAATAGTTTGTACTTAGCCACGCCTCAGAGGATCTCAAAGCATCTTAAGTGCTACTCCTGCATGTGGTCCACTGGGGATGGTAAGAAGGTCTGAATATTTCCCATCCTTACTCTGTAGGCAAAACGCACCCAAATGTCATTCTCCTGGAATTGAGACTAGAATTTGACTTATTTCCTCTACATCCTCAGTGTGGGATAAGAGAAGCAGGGCGGCGGAGGTGGGTGTGTGTTTGTGTAGAAGAGCTAGCATATTTAAAGCACTTTTACTTGTATTTTCTCATATAGCTGTCCCAGTAATATTCTGTAGTACAAGCCACAGGAGGAGAAAGAGAAGATGGCCATGTGACCAAGGCAGAAATTGATTGCCACCAAGTCACTGCCAGAGCCCTGCAGTCTTCAAAGAAAGCATGGCCAGCTAGTAGCTCAGTTTCAGACTTTTAGCCTCCAAACTGTGAGCTGATAAATTCATATTGTTTTTATAAACCAACCAACCCATTTGTAGTATTTTGTTATAGCAGCCCTGGCAAACTAATACAGTTCCTCACCCAAGGAGGTCACACAGAAAAGAATATGAACCTCAGATTACCCGACTTCGATATCACTGTTCTTTCCATCATAACATAGTAGGATTTTGGATTGGGAAATTCCTTCCAAGTTGATTCCTGAGATGACCCTGTGTTCTAGTTTGCTAGCTGCAAGAATACAATATACTAGAAACAAAACAGCTTTTAAAAACGGGAATTTATTAAGTTGCTAGTTTACAGTTCTATGACTGTGCCAATGTCCAAATTCAAGCAGAGCTACAGAAATGTCCAATCTAAGGCATCCGGGAAAGATACCTTGGTTCAAGAAGGCCAGTGAAGGTCAGGGTTTCTCTCTCAACTGAAAAGGCACATGGTGAACATGGTGATGTCTGCTAGCTTTCTCTCCAGGCTTCTTGTTTCTCCCAGGGATGTTTTCCTTTCTCATCTCCAAAGCTCTCAGGCTGCATGGGCACTCATGGTTCTCGGGGCTGTCTAGCTTTTTCCAAAATGCTTCCTCTTTTAAAAGAGTCCAGTTAAACTAATCAAGACCCTCGGATTGGTGGAGTCACATCTCCCTCTAATCAAAAGTTAATACCAACAACTGGGTGAGTCTCATCTCCAAGGATATAACCTAATCAAGTTTCCAACCTGCAGTACTGAATAGGGATTAAAAGAAAGAGCTGCTTCCACGTGATGGATCAGGATTAAAACATGGCTTTCTAGGGTATATAATCCTTCCAAACTGGCACACCTTGTATCCTGAGGTACACTCTGCCTCAGAGTGACTGTTGCTCTGTTGGGGGAGAAAAGAAGAGAGAGGAGGTGAATCAAAGAAATAGGGTCTGTGTCAGTTGTGAGAAGTTTGGAAATTTGATGTAAACATCGGCATGATCATGTTGCTAGGACAATAATGACAGCACTTTATACTCATCTGGGGAGTTTTTAACATTCTGGTGCCCAGGCAGCTACTCAAACAATTGAATAGGAATTTCTTTGGGTGGAACCCAGGTATAAGCATCTTTAAGGCTTCTCAGGTAATTACAACGTGAGGTTAAATTGAAAACCACTGCCTTTCAGGGGAGCATTAAGATGCAAGAAACATAGGCCCTTAAAGCACTAAATAGAGAAAAGCAGCCTATCAGTGAGAATTATCCATTTTGGATTTTGTGAACAGAAAGTGAATTTTTATTGTTGTTTTGATGCTTAAATTTTGAAGGTGACTGTTACTGAAGCCAGCAGTATCCTAACCAATACAATATTGTTGACTAGTAAGGAAAGGGTTCCAAGTCACTGTCTTGTGTCTCCCTTTACCTCCTGCCTTCTTCTGCTTTAAGTAAGAAAGTATTGATTTGATTGGTTAGGTTCTAAGACACTTATTGGTCCACATTTTCTAGATGTGGAACTTTCAAAAGCAATAAGGTAATAAGCAATAAGGCACATGTGACATAGGGGTGGTGTCTTTCTCTCTCTCCTCTTTGTGCTCACATTGGCAGTGCAGCCCTAGTTCAATCTCTCCCTACTCCCCCACCCTCTATCTCTCTCTCCAATTTTCTCTGTTTCTTTCTGCATGAACACACATTCATCCTCCCATCTGGAAGCAAGTTTAGAGTTTATGTCTAGCCTGAAAGGACTTGGGCAGCCACCAGTGGCAAATATCCTGGACAAAGGTGGCAAAATGCTCTCCTTTCCTTCCCTGATAACACTGAAAATTGAACAAATTTAAAAAAACACAAGACAAACAAAAAAACCTCATCCAACACCGAATCAACAAGTGCCAGAGGTCTTGGAACTGCTGTGTTTGAATACTGAAGGGAAAGAACGATGTGGTTTGGGAACAAAATTTTCTCTAAAAGTGAGGTGCTACTTATTACCTGAGTATACTGGTATTGGTTACATGGATACTGCAGAGAGATGGGACAGGTAGGTCAAGGCAGGATCATGTGTTTTTGGGTCCCCTGGCCAAATGTCTTTATATACCATTCCTTAGCTAAAAAGATATTTGTTTTTGTTACCTAGATGCCAAAACAAATACCACTGAATGGCTGGTAATCTAGAAGTTCCTTGGCTTTTCCGTCACATGGCAATGCATATGGCAGCATTTTCTCCTCTTTTCCAAGTTCCATTGACTTCCAGCTTCTAGCTGCTCCCGGTGACTTCTCTCTGTGTCCAATTTCCTTTGCGTATAAGGACATTGGATTCAGGTACACCCTCATGCTGTTTGGGCACTTCTTAACTAATAACATCTTCAAAGGTCCTTTTACAAATGGGTTCACATCCACAGTACCAGGGGTTGGGACTTGAACTTACCTTTCATGAGGGACATGATTCAATCCCCAACAACGGTGTATTTGTGATGGCAACATAAGGACTTAAAAAGCAGTCACTGGAAATGGACACAGATGGTTTTTACTGAGGAATCAACTCATATCTGTGGTAATTTAAAGGCAGGTCCAGCAATCACTTGATGAATAAACAGGAAAGATTTCTCCCCCTCCCTCTTCGGTAAAAATAACAGTTTTACATGGAGGAACTAGAAAGGCTAATGGCGTTGAAAGCAAACATTGCAGGTTCTGCCTTTTCCTGATAAATGTAAAGGGGCAAATGCCCCCAGGTGAGAATTGTTTTCCTGCCTAAAGGGCTGTGAACTGGTCTTCCTCCTGCAGCTCTTATTTTTTGGAGTTTCTCCTCATCTCTAAGAAGGGAAACAGACAACTCTTTCCATTGCAAGAAACAGAAAATCCAACCCAAGATGGTATGAGCCAAAATAAAATTTATTGAATCACAAGACTGAAAAGTCTGAGGGCAGAGCTTGATTCAATAGTATAAGATGCCGTGTCTCTCTTGGCCTCTTCCTGGCTGGACTGTATTCTCAAACTGGAGCATCCTCGGGGGAGAAAGAGGGCTACCGGGCTTCCAACTTCACACATCTTTTGCTCAAGTCCGGCAAGAATAGTGAGAATTTTCTTCCCAGAATTCCTAGAGAAAGATTGAATGTTTCTCTAATTGACTCTAATTAAGTCATGTGCTTCTCAACCGACCAATCATTGGAGGCTAAGGAAATGCAATTCGCTGATTGGCTTAGGCTTAAATCACATGCTCTATTCTTGAGCCAGGGATGTAATCCTGCTAGAAGCCTGGGGCTGAGGATGGAGAAGGTGGAAGGGTGTTGGAATTGTTAGAAGAAGTTGTGATTGCTTCTGGGTAGTCAAAAAGCCAAAGATGTCTTCCATAGCAACCCTAACTTCTAGGGTCAGCTCCAGAACATTCTTCAGTTACTTCTCCTGATAGGTAGTTCAGAATGCTTCTCTGATTTTTCCAAGGAGTCTCCAAAAAACGAGGGAAGAGAATGGCAAGAAAAAGACTGAGAAGGGTACAGAGCTCCAGGGCAGAGATCTCCAGAGAAGAGTAAGACAGCTAGATGGAGGCTATGTTATGTGACCTTAACATCCTCGTTTTCCTAGCTGAGCAGCCACCCAACTGAGGAAGTAGATCCCAAGTAGTGGTGAAATTCTCTTTCCAGTAGGAGACTCATCAGGCGATGCTTCCAAACCCTTTCTGCCCTGGGCCACTTCCCTCCCGTCATTCTATTGACGCACACATAGATCCTTTTATGATGCTCCATGGAAACCAGAGATGGAATGAATCAAAAGTGGTCAGAGGGGCCATTGTTCTCCCTTGTTAAATAATCCAACCCTTGTTCATTTGTTGCCACCCTTACGTTTCTCCTGGAGAGAACCTGATTGGATGGAGGCTGTAAACAGGAAATTTTAAATCCTCTGTTGTTTTTTGTTCTCCTCATTGTTTTTGGCAGCTGCAGGATATTTGCCATCAAAGTGCTTGTGGCCTGGAGTGGAATCCTAGTGGAGAGATGAGCAGTCTATTTCTAAGATTGAGGGCCCAGGGGAGAAAATATATTTCTTCCAAAGGAAGGCAGAAATGAGACTCAGAGAGGAAGGGAGAGGCATTTTTTAAATGGATGACAGATTAGCCGGGATGGTAAAATAATACTTAGTTCTCCTTTGTATACAACCAACATGCCCCCATGATATGGCCAAAGAGAAACTGTCAACATTCTTAATTTCCTGTAGTACAATTGAAGATGAACTGCTGCTATTGGCAAGACAATACAGGAGGTTTGGAATATTAGAAGTAAATTGCAAGGCAGGACATACTTTAGAGCTGCTTCCAGATGTGGATTCTGGCCCAACCTCGAGGGATCCCTTTTTACAAAGATGGTACCATGGGAGGGTTATGAACTCAGCCAGACTGTCCGGGTGTGAGTCCCAGCCTCTGCCACTCATTAGCTAGGTCTTTGGCCAAGGCACGTAACCTTTCTCTGCCTCAGTTTTCTTATGTGTATCATGGGGATAATAACAGTACCTCCTTGAGTTATTGCACAGATATTTATGTAAGTTACGATATGGAAAGTGCTTAGGATAATGGCTAAACTCATAGTGCTTGCATGCCTTGGCTCTCATGATTATTACTGAAGAATGCCCCCCCACCCAGGTGAAGAGCAGCCTCCGTGTGACGGGTGAGGCCCAACTCCAGCACCAGGGCATCTCCCTATCAAGTCGGCATTTCTTTGGGGGTCGGGGCCCCACCATCAGAGAGAGCATCTGTGCGTCCACCGCATCCCAGTCCAGGACCTGGCACCATCACCCTCATTCCCTGCACCTGCCCTGGCTGCTGAATAGGCTCATTAACACTGACTGTCCCAGAAACCTTTCTTGCAGGGGTGTGGTCTCAAGCTTTAGCGGTAGCAGATTCATCATGGCTAAAAATGATGGTCAAGCATCAACCTTGTTCTCAAAGTCTAGATTGTTCTCCCTGTGTTAGAATGTAAACTCTGTAAGAACGGGGACCTATGGCTCTTCCTCACCACTAGGCATTGTATCTCAGTTTGTTGGGTGAACGAATGTAGGAGCAGATGAAATCAGCCTTACCTTTCACACACATAGAGCTCATGGTCCAGGTTGGGCTTTGTTGAATTCCATCTTCTCAGCAATGACTGGCCGGTGGTGACACTCAGGCCTGCTGGAGCTGCCTGCAGCCTTCTTGGGTCTCCATGCTGGAACCCCTGGCAACTAGCCATTCCTTCCCCTTCCCGTTGCATCTCCAGAAAAATAGACTGTAGTCTAAATCCATTCAGGCAAAAAAAAGGTTTTCTTTAAATAAAAATAAAGCTATAATCGCTTCTGAAACTGAAGCCCAATCATACCCAGTAATTAAAGGTATTCATACCCAATACTTCCAAAGGAAGCACTTACCAAAGGACGCACTATAAGGAAAACTTGTGAAAGACTTTCAAATGAACCAAATAGGTTACTGGTGTTGGATTTTCATTCAATGAAAAGCTAGGTATTGCCTAGTGCACCCTTCGTGGTTATCTGATTCTGTGGGGTCACCTGATTTTGTGGGGTCTCGGCCCCTTTCATTGCCTTGAGTTATTTTACAAACCTGTATGTTGAGAGCAGTGCAAATGGTTCTGTCCAGAGACAAGTATATTAGCTTCCTACTGGCAGTATAACAAATCACCACATAAACAAGTTTATTATTTTACCGTGTCCTGGGGCAGGGGTTCAGGCACAGGTGAGCTCTGTCCTCTGCTTAGCATCACCTGAAATCAGGACGCCAGCCAGGCCTGTGGACTCACCTGAGGCCCCCGGCCTCCTCCGAGCTCACGTGGTTGTTGGCAGAATCTGTCGCCTGGCGGTTGCAGGACTGAGGTCCCCACTGTCTGGCTGGCTGTCACCTGGGCCCCTTCTCAGCTTCTAGAGGCTGCCTGCCTTTCCCTGCCAGGTGACTCTCTCCTCAACGTGGCAAATGGCTTCTTCAAGGCGAGCAGAATCTCACACTCAGCTTTCTTCCTTCGGGAAAGATCCAGCCCCTCTAAGGATTCACTTGATTGAGTCAGGCCCACCCAGGAGAATCTCCTTTTAGATTTATTCAAAGTCTCAAAGATTAGGGATGCTAATACCTGTATATCCCTTCTGCCGTACAATATAACATGCCCATGGTGGGGGGGTCACATCCCACCATACTCCAGGGTGGGGGTTATTCAGGACGTGTACACCAGGGGGCAGCATTCCCAGAATTCTGTCTACCACAGCAGGCAAATGAATTTTGTCCCCATCCTCCCTCTTCAGGACAGTTTTGGATCTGTTATGCAAATTTATATGAGTACTCCTTATTGCCCGTATAAGTGTGTGTATCTGTTCTTTGATTTCTCCTTTGTACCTGTTGTAACCTCTTATGGGTTCTCATTAATTAATGAATTAAATAAGTTCTTTGACATGTTTTCATTTTATATGTGTGTCAGTCATGCCTTTACCTTTAAAAATATTATTCCTTTAGCATCACCTTTTATATGAATAGATATTTCATAGTTTCTCTTTATTGTTGTGGGCTTAGTTTACACATGGAGTAAAGTACCCGTTCCCTTTTCCAGAAATTGCCCCAAAGAAATATTCAAATTCTACCTCCTGAGACCGACTACCATTTGCAGCTGTGAAAGATTCCTGGGTCATGCCTCCACTGGGCTCACTTAAGTGGGGTAGCCCCACACTCAGTAATTCAGAAACAAGGATCCAGGCTCATCACCCCTACATTAATTTCCTTTGTTACAAATAAAAACATATATTAAACGGCCCTGTGGACATTTTCTCTGAGAGTCCTGGGATTCCGGGATTTTGCTACCTATGTGGGGAGAAAAGGTCAATAAAATTAGGTTTGTGAAGTATTCTTTTAGCATGGTGGCTGGTACACAGCGTGTGGCCAGCAAATGGTAGCATCTGCTCCCTTTCCAGCCAATGCAGGAAGAGTGCTGAGGCGCGAGGCTTGAGGGGTACCTGGGGTCCCGGCCTCGGTCCCAGGATCCAGATCCTTTGGGGCAAGGCAAGCCCTTCACAGATGAGAAGCCTTGCTGACCGCCCCAATCCCTTTCCTAAGCAAAGCGAGCTCTTGCTCCTGCCAGAGAAGCAAATGAAAGTTTAATACCATTTAAATAATCCATAATAGTGAGATCATTATCCTGTCTTCTCCCAGTCAGCTAACTCTGTAATGTGTAAACACTTATCAAGCTTACAAAATCAAACTACATAAACTGTTGTAAAGTGGAAAAAACGATTCTGATTAGTCTGGCAGAGCACACGACCACAGGAATTCTATTTTGCTTCCCTTTCTCCATCAGGAACTAGCCTGAAATTCTGGACAATTATTACTAAACAACTTTCCTGTCCAAGTTGAAACGGCATCCATCAATCTGTACCCCCTGCTCCCTCCATGGCCCCCCACCCCACGCTACCTCCCCCCTACCACCCAAGTCTCGGCTCTGCCTGCCTCTGCACCAGCCTAGCTTTTGCTTCCAAAGCCATTAGCAAATATTGAGCCTGTTTCAGAAAGGTGCGACCTGGCGAGACAGAAAACCCACATGACTGCCTTTATCCATTTTTCATTATTACGGGGCAAGGATGAAACAACAAGCTAATTTAGAAAAAGCATTAACGAGGGGCCTTAAGAGGGAAGGAGGTGTTTTACAGTGTAAAACTTGGAAAGGCATTTAAGCATGAGCAATGCAAATCTTTGAAATTATTTCCGTATCCACTGTTATAGGTTGCATTGTCAGCTAACTTGTATTGATTGTTTTTATGTAATTTATTTGTTAAAATTTCTGCTAATGGACGCTTCAGGATCATCGTCTGCATTTAATATAACTAACATCCATTGATCAATCAGGTCATCCGTTTATTAGTTACCTACTTTGCTGCCAAATGATTCTCTGGCTGTTTTTTTTTTTTTTCATTTTCATTACTTTTTTTTTTTTCATTTCTAATGGCTTCTATTGTGCCCCATTACACTAATGGAAATTATTGCTACGGAAATTACTAGGAACTGCGCTTAAAAATTCTATGATATGCAATCACATTGCATTTCTTCACGTTGTAGAACTGGTCTTGTATAATGAGCGGTAAATTTTGACATGTTGGTGAATTTAGTTAATTAAATTAATCTGAAGCAAAAGAACAAGAAACATCTTTAAGAAGGAAAGGAAACACCATATATTTTGCATAGCTATGTACGCTTTGGTAAAAATAAATACCTTGGGCTTGGCATTTATGCTTAGTACTTTGGGTTGAAAAATCTTTAGCATCTCTAGTCCAACACTGGATTATTTTGATCACAGTTGCTTAAGAGTGCCCAGGTTACCTACAGAAGGGAGAGTCAGCTCCAGGGTGCATGATGTTTTGCATTGTTCAGTACAGCAGCCCCTGGTAGCTCTTGAGCAATTGGGATGTGGTTAGTTGGAATTATCATTATAAAATGCACACCAAATTTTGCAGATTGAACATGAAAAAAGGAACACAAATATCCCATTAATACTTTTTATTGATCAGATGTTGGATTGACAATATTTTGAATAGTAGATAAAATATATTATTGAAATTAATTTCACCTCTTTCGTTTTCTTATTTTGAATGTGGCTGCTAGAAAATTTAAAATTACGTATGTGGTTTACAGCATATTTCTACCGGACAGCACTGGCCTGGCACAAGTTCTGAACTGGTGGAATCTAACATTGTGCTTTCCAATATGGTAGCAACTAACCACATGTGGCACCTTATATTTAAATGCAAACCACTTAAGGTAACAATACAATTTAAAATTCTGTTCCTCGGTTGCTCTAGTCACATTTCAAGTGCTGTAGCTATGCATGGCTGGTGGCTACCGCTTTGGACAGCCCAGATATAGACTGCTTCCATTATCCCAGAGAGTTCTGTCTTTCTGTCTATCTGTCTGTCTGTCTATCTATCTGCTTCTCTCAGAAACTGCTGGTCTAGAGCTTCATTAGAGCAAACATTTGAACTGAGAATTCCTCTCTGCTGAGTCATTGCCCACTGAGACTGTAAGGAAATGCCATGAAAATAAATTTGGTCACCTAATTTTAATGGACTGAAAGGATGCAAATCAGGGGGGAAAAACCTGCAAACATGTACAGTGTTTTAATAAGTTTTAATGAACAAGAACTTCCATTTCAGCTCTAGTCCCCTTTTTGTAGAAGTCTGGTGCTTGGGGTCCAAAGAAGTTCGGCGACAAGCAGGGCCTGTGACCCAGCAGCCGGAAAATGCCAGAGCCAGTGTTTGTTCTGCTGCATTTCTTCTCAAGGTGAGGAGAGGAATGTGTTGGGAGGCTGCAGGGTGAGAGGTCACAGATGTTAAAGGGAGCACTTAAAGAGAAGTTTCTATTGTCAAGAGTCAAAATTACTCTTAGACCTATACTCAGAGTCACAAGTCAAAATTAATTTCTTCAATTTCTCTCTGCTTTTCCCTGTGACCTCTTTTCGCTTAGAAGACCCAGGTGTCTTAGTTTCCTAGGGCTGTTTTAACAGTGCTACAAACTAGGTGGCTTAAAACAATAGACATTTATGGCCCCCTACCCCGCAATTCTGGAGACTAGAAGTCCAAAATTAACAAGACCCTGCTCCCTTGAAAACCTACGGGGAAGACTCCTTCTTTGCTTCTTCCCAGCTTCTGGTGGTTTGCTGACAAACCTTGAAGTTCCTTGGTTTTTAGAGGCTTGTAGAAGGCATTTAGATGAAGTTCCTTGGCTTTTTTTTTTTTTTTAATTTTTTTTAGTTTATTATTATTATTTTGATACGGGCAGGCTCTGGGAATTGAACCCAGGTCCCTGGCATGGCAGGCGAGAATTCTGCCACTGCGCCACCGTTGTACAGCTGTTCCTTGGCTTTTAGAAGGATTCCACATGGCCTTCATTCTTGTCCCCATCTTCACATGACAGTCCCCTCTCTGTGTGTCTTCCTCTGCTCTCCTCTTCTTATCAGGACACCGGTCATATGGAATTAGGGTCCTTCTAATCCAGTTGAGCCTTCTCCTAACCAAATGCATCTTCAAAGACCTTATTTCCAATAAGGTCATATTCCCTGGACATGGGGTTAAGATTTGCACATACCTTTTTTGGGGAGACACAATTCACCCCGTAACACTGGACAGAGTTGGAAGGATCTGGGGAAAGAGATGAGGGGATAAGTAAAATAGAGTTTCTCTTTTTCTTTCTTTGGCACAGTACCAAGGGAATTATTTGCAGTGCCTGTCTGTTAATTATTGTCCCCAGTTTTCCACGTGGTAAATCCATTGTGCAAGGTCACTAACTAGTTAGTGGCTAAACCAGGATTTAAACCCAGGTCTCCCCTGTAGCCAAACTCTTTGCTTTGCATTTAAATATTTCTCCTGGGCACGTGGGGTGGGGCACAATGGGGACCACCCCACGTTCGCACGAATGGGGGTATAAATTAGTTAATACTGTACATTGCTGCTGAAGCGCAGGATTTAGCCTGTGAGAGTCTCCATGGACTCAAGGACAGAGGCTAAGAATCTTTGCTTTGTCAGTGACAAATGATCCACAGGCTCTTAATCCTGATTCCATATCCCTCGTTTGTAAAGCTGTTGGCATATTTGCACTGTTCAGTTCGCTCGCTCTGCCAGCTTGGTTTAACATGGCAGTTTGAGATATTTTTTTTCTTTAAGATTTTATAAAGCTGAATGTAAAAATGGGAATGTTTTCATAAACAGTTAAGCATCTTTAGTGAAGCTAATTTATAGAATTTAAATGTTCCTCTCTGGCAATTTAAACCCAAGTTCCTCAGCAGTGGTGGAGGGGGTACAGGTTGGGGCCAAGAAACAGGAAACTGCTCTATTTCATTGTTTATGCTCAACAATAAAAAACTAAACGGCCTAAAAAGTGCAAGCCAGAGAGGATTCTCTCCCCTGAATTTGAGCAATGGTGATGAACACAGAAATTGGATGCTTCTCTTTTTTGTTTTTTTTTTCTCTTGGAGCCTGGCATCCACAGCTGTACCTTAGAGGGTGACAGTGCCCAGCTTACCTCCCGGCCCTTCCCCTGGGAGCACACCTTGGGAGCGGCGTGACCAGGTGGTGAAGAGCTTGCATTGTGCAACCCCACGCAATTGTGCAACCCCGCGCAATTGTGCAACCCCGTGCAATTGCACAACCGCTGTGCTGCCCTCTTCACCCAGCTGGCCAGAGAGCTTAGAGCTAAGTGAGTGTCTGCCACAACTCTCCTGTGGTATGATTTTTGGAGCCACTTTCTGATTCTATTTTATTGCCCTATTCTTGTTTGGGTGTCTGTTTTTGTTTCCCGATTGTGCCAATTTGAAACTGTAGTATAGCCCAGAAAAGACATCCTTAAATCCTTATTCAGTATAGGTGAGTGGGATCTTTTTGATTGTTTCCGTGGAGATGTGACCCAACCAGTTGTGGGTGGTAACCTTTGATTAGATGGTTTCCATGGAGATGTGTCTCCACCCATTCAAGGTGGGGTTGCTTTCTGGAGCCCTTTAAGAGGGAACCGTTTTGGAAAAACCTTTCAAGCCACTGGAATGGACAGAGCCCTGGGGAAACCAGGGACATTTGTATAGCCATGACTTAATTTGGACATTTTCACGGCCTTAAAACTGTAAACTTACAAGTTAATAAATTCCCCTTTTTAAAAAGCCTCTCCATTTCACTTATGTTGCATTGCAGCAGCTTTCAGACTAAAACACAGATTATGAGATGGCATGAAGTCTGTCTTCTCTGTTTCTATCTGGAACCAGGTGGTAGACAACAAGTAAGGGAATAGTTAATATATCAAAAAGGGGGGTCTATCTCCTCACTTCTTTAATATGGCTTTATGAGCTGAATGCCCTTCTTTTGTCTTTTCTTCCCACTCTCCCAATCCCTAAACACATCCAAAAGATGCTAAATTCTCTCTGAATGTACTGACTTTTTTTTCCCCCAGTAAACATAACAGATACCATCCTGGCCTTCAGACTAACAGATTATGGATGCTTCATAGTTGAAGAACTAATACAAAAGTTAACATGTAATAGGTGCTTACACTGTGCCAAGTGCCATGTAGTAGATGCCTCATCTCATTCAATTCTCACCACAACCCTATGAAGCAAATGCTATAATCATCATTCCCATTTTGCAGATGGGAAAACTGAGGTCAGAAAAACTATATACTTTAAGGCCTCGTGGCTGTTAAGTGGAATGGCAGGGTGGACACCCCTATCTGTGCCACAGGTATCTCACATGCCTCACTGAGCAGATTGCCCAGGAGAGAAAAGAAAATTGTTCCTCAAGTGGCCTTCAGGCTGACAGAGATAAGAAGATAAGGTAAATTCAGGTATATCTCATTACATGAAATAATTATGTGTTTGAAAATCATTATATTACTCCAGGATTGGGAAGGCTGCAATGCACTCACAAGCTACAAAATAATAACGGCTTAGCATAATAAAGATTTATTTCTCGTTCGTGCAAAATCCAATGTGGAAGCCCAAGCCAGATGGAGAAGCCATGTGCAGATGTCTCAGTTGACAGTCCCAACTGAGTCCAGCCTCTGATCTCATCCCAGACACCAGACATGTGTGGGAAGGAGTCTCCAGATGATTCCTGCTGCTAACATTTCCAGTTGCCTCCAGCCATTCAGGGCTTCCCAGTTGAGGTCTCTGGCAGCTCGGAGAGAGACAAGCCATCACCGCTGTGCCCTGGCTGGGGTCCTGGCCCACAGAATCCATGAGCATGTAAAAAGGGTTGTTTTTAAAGGGAGGGGTTGTTTATAAAGTGGTAGATAACCTACATACACATAATGATTTGCACAAACCACAGGGCATAGCTCTCATTCATTCAACAAGTATTTATTGGACACTTACTAAGAGCCAGACACTATTCAAGGCACATGTTATGAAGGAAACAGGTAAAGAAACATCTCCTCATGGAGATTATGTCCTATTGGCATAAAAATTGCTGTTAAATCATTGAAAGTATGTTTTTCTGATTATGAAAAATTGCTTATTCTATATATTTTTTCCTTTATTAGAGAAGTTGGGGGTCTACAGAAAAATCATGCATAAAATAAAAGATTCCCATATGCCACCCCACTACTAAAACCCTGCATTGGTATAAAACATTTGTTACACTTGATGGTACATTTTTATAATTGTTCTATTAATTAATATTCTATCAAGTTTGAGAAATACAAAGAGTATTTAGGAAACAGAAACAAACAAACAAAAAACACAGAACACAATATCTTCCTGCAGAAATAATGCATTATTACTGTTGTATTTTTACACACGTGCACACTCATACACACACACCTACAAACCACAAGCTTTCCAAACTGGAGTTTATTATATATTCAGTTTTATATCCTTCTTTTTTACACTTAGAGTACATTGCAAACTTTTCCTCATACAATTAAAATATGATTTTCTATGGCTACATATTGTTCCAGCCTCTAGCGATGCCAATTATTTAACTATTCTGCAACTAATGTCATTTCAGTTACTTCCCCTTTTTTACTGTGATGAGCACTGGCCTGAAAAACAATCTTGCACCTGAATCTTTTTTGGTTATGTCTCTGATTAGTTCCTTAGAACATAATCAGAGAAGTGGGATTACTGGGTATGGTTGTTTAGAGCTGTATGTACCCTGAACAAATGTGATTTTAAACTTAATCCATGCCTGGGGGTGTGAACCCATTGTAAGTAGGACCTCTTGATGTAATTCCTTCAGTTAAGGTGTGGCCCAGTTGAATCCTGTGGTCTTAATCCTATTTCTGGAGTCCTTTATAAACAGAGTGAAATTCAGGCAGAGAGACAGAAAGCCACAGAGGGAGCAGCCAGAAGTTGAATATCAATGGAATCTGGAAGAGAAGAGAGAAGGGTCAGGAGAGGCTGCCATGTGACAAAGGATTGCCAGCAGTCAGCCCCACAGTGCCACAGGCTTCAAGAAGAAAGCATCGCCTTGATGATGCTTTGATTTGGACTTTTTCCTAATCTCAAAACCATGAGCCATTACATTCCCATTGTCTCAGGCAGCTCAATGTTTGGAGTTTGCTTGAGCAGCCAAGGAAACGAAAACACTGGTTCAAAGGGTATGCAAATATTCAGTTTCCTGATAAATTTGCCAAATTGCTTTCCTGAATGTTAGCATCAATTTACATTTTCACCTATAATTTATGAGATGCTGATCTTGTACACTTGCCAATGTTCAGCTTTTCTAATCTTTGCCAATTTGCACGTTAAAGAATGGTATCTCATTTTAAGACTGATTTACTGCCTGGTTTGCTCAATAATTTTTTAGATTTGCCTAAACTTTAACTTTGATCCCAGCTCTGGCATCTTCAAACAAAATAGGTAACTTCTCTAGGCCTCAGTTTTCTTTTCCATCGAATGGTGATATTTCTTCTGACTTGGGTTATTGGGTGGATTAAATATGTTTACGTTTATGAAGTACTTAACACCATGTCTGTCAAAGAGTAAATAAAATCATGGGAGTGACCACTGAAAATAGTCAACAAGTGAGGAATTCCACCTTCTCTCCTGCTGTGTATTGAAGAAGATTTGGATTTTGTTCTGTCACATCTCTCCCTCCCCTCTCCATGCAAAAGAGGACTGCCATTCTTTTGGGCTTTTGTGAATTCTAATTTGGAGGAATGAGAGAGGAGAAGAAGAACAAAGAGACACACTGGCTAGGGACAGATGACCCCAAACCCAGTGGCTTGTAACAAGCATTTATTCTCTGCTGTTGGCTGCAGCTTCGTGGTCTTGACTGGGCTCAGCTGGGTGGCTCTGCTTCAGGCTGAAGTTGGACTGAGCTTGGTTCCCTTCCAGTATGTCCCACCCAGGCTTGTCCTGGGGCCCACGTGAAGGGCAGAAGACACCCCGGGCATATTCTCATGATGAATCACCAGAGCATAAAAGGGCAGGCCAAAGCACACAAGCACAGTTTTGGTCTTTGTCCTCTTATATCTGCTGATCTTCCACTGGGCAGAGCAAGTCACGTGGCTCAGCCCAACATCAGTGGGGTGGGAGAGTCTTCTCCTTCACAGTGGGATAAGGAAGGGAGCCAATACCTGCTGAACAAACAATCATAGAAAGGGGCTGCTGGACAGTGGGCAGTATAAGAAAAGTGGGAGAAAAAAAGTGATTATGAGAACTTTTCGTACTATGTGAGATTTTACAAATCAGATTCCTCTTAATTTATGAAAGACTCCAGTTGAGAACTCCTGGTAAATTATTTTTCATCTGTGTGGACTTGGCTTTCTTAAATGTCCCTTACCTGGGCACTAATCTTATAGTGGAATGGCATCAGTGGGGTTACATAATGAAAACAATTATTATTGTCTACTACCGTAACTCTACAGCATTCTTCCTTTGGTTATTTTGGATGTTTCAAGCATTTCTTCTGGTCCTAATTTTTTTTCATCCATTGGTAGAAAAGGTATGGATAAAGGCTTCCTAATTGAGATTTACCTAGCAGAGGTACAGCCTCTTCAGGAACTGTCTTGAAAGTCCAACTACCATCTCATTTAAAACAGGGTAGGGCGGCTGCCGTGGCTCAGCAGGCAGAGCTCCGACCTGCTGTGCTGGAGGTCTGGAGTTTGATCCCTGGTGCCTCCTGCCCATGTGCAAATTAAAACAAACAAACAAACAAAAAAACAAAAACAGGGTAGACATGAGGCGTCAGGACAGTTGGACAGGAGGGTCTGGGTCGGAGGATGAGTGTGACCAGCTGGGGCTCATGGCCATGACTCACCAGATCCATATTCACTTAAATGTACCTTTCAGTGTAATGGAAGTGACAGCGAGCAGGGCCACCACACTAATGGGATAGAGCTGAAAGAGCTGTAATGAGAGGGACCATGTCATTCCACTCAGAAGATTTACAGCCTTTATCTTCTTTCTCTGCAAAAAGCTTCCCCTCACCTTCCTGGAGGCTATTTACCTGGGCCCCAGACAGAAGATTAATGTCTCTGCTCTTCCGGTTGACTTAGCTCTGCAGCCAGCTGGCCCATCACCTGAAAACATTAACCCACACTCCCAGAAGTGTGAGCGGTGCCTAATAAGTGCAGACCTAATTCTGACTCTCAGTCTTTGTAGGTTGACAGGCTAGCTGGGCATGGATCCATCGGTTCTGCTTACCTCTCTGAATACAGTCTGTCTTTTACTCTATCTGAAATGTTTGTCTTGCTTCAGAGAGAAAGCAATGATCTCAATCTGTTAAATATCCAAGTTCAGAAGATTCACAGGTTCCCTAAAGAATTATGCGCAATTCGTGCTTCTTGGCCTTTCTGGAGCTGGAGTATGGAACATCAGTGGCTTCAATGTTTAGAAGACTTTCATTGGAATAATGGGCAACATACATGCTATTAAAAAATATGTGTATAGTTGAGTGTTTTTTGGTAGGGAATTATCTGTAATTTTGTCTCCTTACACCATCAGAAGACATTTTTTCAGGGTTTTCTTCTATAGCCAGATTAGCTTTCTTTCCACAAAATGCAGATGTATAAAACCTTCCCTAATGTTGTTTCTCCTCTACCCCTACCCCATCCCCAAATGACTGATTTTTTTTCTATTCTGAGTCCCAGCATAGGCAATATTTTAGGCTGTTTAAAAGAGCATAGACTCCTGAGTCAGACAGTACAGGCTTGAATTCTCAACTATTTCCTAGTTCTGTCAACTTTCATAAATTACTTAATCTGTCCAGGTCTTGGTTTCTTCTTCTGAAAAATGAGGAAAACAATGGGTCTTCCCTGTCCAATGGATAACACTTGGTGCATCGGAAGCCCGCCTAGCAGCCTTATCTCTTGGCCCACTTGGCATTTGGGCTGCAGCTGTCATGGACAGGTTCCACTGCCCCTGGCTGAGTCCCACCTCCAGCTCCTATCAGGGCTCACAGCTTTTCTGCCTCAGGGTCTTTTCCAAAGCAGGGCAATGTGGAGGTGCAGGGATTTAATGGTCTGCGGGCAACCCTCAGTCACCTGGGGACGAGAGTCTGTGCACAAACATCTCATCCCCCAATTTGGAGGGTGTGGTCTTCAGAGATCCCAGAGGGTCCACAGCTGAGCCTCAGCTGCCCACATCATTAACTCGCTCAACAAATGCACCTTTTGTCGACGTTGCTCCCTTTATTGCCCCACTGCCTCTGCTCCCTCACTTCTGCTTCCTGGGATCACCTTCCAATACGTTGCCTGCACCTGAACGCTTTTCTCAAGCTCTGCTTTCCGGGGAACCCAAATTGAGGAAACCCTCAGTCAATAATTGCTGTGATTATTTTTTTACGGTAGAACTTTCCAATTTTGAGACCAAAATTCAAGATACATGTTCTGACTCTTTTCTCTTATTTGATATTCTATTTAGACTTAAAGATCTACAAACTGGTAAGCATTGCCCCATTTGGTTTCATACTTAACCAGTTCTGCAAAATCATGACCGCCCCCCAATCCCAAATGGAAACACTTGGTTTCTGTATCTCCCTTTCTTTTATGCCATCCCTCACTCCTTGCTTTGTTGTATAGACTTGACCTTGGTTCCTTCATTGGACTGGAAGAGAGGAGGACCTGATTCTGAATCATCTTCCTTACCTCTTCTTACCCCAGACTTGGACCCTCCATGTGGTGTGTACTTAATGTAGGTACTTAATAAATAATTGATTAATGAATGAATAGATGGGTGGGTGAAAAAGGCACTGAGACCTTAAATGGACTGCCCAAATCTTCCCACCCAGGAGGGTTCAACTGATCTGTCTACAGGTATCTCTCTCCAAACCAGGTAGGCACTTACCAGTCTATAGACCAGGAAAACCTTCCCAGATATAAAAATCACACTATTGATTTGCTATCAACACGGCAAGTGCTCAATAAAGAGTCACTGAGGGAATGAGTGAATGAATGAAGGAATAATAGTTATTTGGTACTTTTTTTTAAGTAATTGTAATCAGAAACAATATACAAGAGGCAGGGCCCCGTCCAATAGGAGCTGACCCCCTGTGATGTCAGTCTTTTACTCCTAAATGATGACCAGATCACTGGGAGCTTCCAAGGCCCAAAGGAGGGACTGAGGCAGCTGAGTAATGTGGGGAGGCACTGGCAGGGAAAGGGTCAAGGCTATTTTCCAATCCAACCAGAAGGGTTTTATTAGTTGACAGTTGGTCGGCTATTGGTGTGTACTGACTGAATATCTGTCTTGGTTGTCAAGACGGGCATTGGGTCCTTCATACCCTTTTACCCAATATCTTTTTGACCCCACACTCTGGCATTGACAGGATGACTGAGTGGGATGAAGGCTCTCATCAGTGACCATGGAATATTTTGCCCTCCGTGCAAAGCCAACTGGCCCCTACAGTAGGAACCTCAACTTTGGATTCACTGGTACTGTGCTCTGAGATTTGAGTCGACTGGCCTCTGTGGACAGCTTCTAGAATTACCACGGCCAGATCTTTTCCACCTTGGGAATGTCCACTCTAATTGCTCCAGAGCTTCACTGTGACCAGGATTGCAGTTATGTGGCAGGGAGCTGGGCCCTGCAGGGTGGGCTGGCATATCTCCTGGGATGGACCAGTCTGGGCAAATGTCCTCCTGCCAATTCTCATTTACATTCAGTTACTCTTCTGGCTTAACCACAAATGCACATGCATTGCCCGAGTGACTTTATTACGTGTATCCTGGAGTATATTCTCTTCTGTCTATGTAGCCCTGTTTCCTGGAGTTATTATTTCTGGTAGGATTGTGGTTGATGTCTGGCTATCTATTATTGTTCCAGCAGAAGTATTTTATTCCCTCACTTTGACATTTCACGAAGCTTTTTGAACACACCCATCTTACTCTGGGAAGGTTGTTTGTAGAGATTATTACTTCTCTCAGCTTCTCCTCCTTCCAGGCTGTGGTGAAGTAGAAGACCCAAGAAGAGTCAGAGTTAGAAGACTCCAGATAAGTTGCAGCTCGGACACTTATTGCCTGTGCAGTAATTTGATTTCTCTGAGCCTTTGTTTCCTCAATTGTAACGCAGGGATAAGGACACTGTCCCATTGTTTAGTCTTTAAGGACAAGGACGAAGGAGATAATGTAAATCAAAGTGGTCTAGGTTTTCATTCATTCCATAATTATGTATGTCATCAATGGAGCTCTTGTCATGTATCAGATCCTCTGCCAGCCAAAGTTCCTGGCCTTAGGGAGCTTATGGTTTGGGTGGGGAAATAGCACATTAGTAGTTAATTAAGATACAGTTCCAAAGAGATAAATATAAGGTGACAAGAGCACTCAGTTTAAGGGGTCTTGGGAAAAGCATGGGATGAGTAAGATTCATTAATAGGAATATTAGCCATAAGTAGCAGGGTGCTTACTATGTACCAGGTAGTATGCTAAGCACTTTCGCATTTAGATCTCACAATAGTGCTGATCTCACAAAGGTCATAACCTCAATATACAGTTGAAGAAACTGGCTCAGAATGTTTCAAGTCATGATTCCAAGGACACAGAGCCAAGTGGCATGGCCAGGCATGGAATTTAGATTTGATTCCAGACTCCTGCTTTTAACCACTTGCTTTCAACCAGTAAGGCTGTGCTGTATCTCTGTCTTGAAACTACCCAGTTGAGGTTTTCCATTGATCATAGGAAAATGATACTCTTTAACATGCCCAAAAGTCTCCTGCCCACTCTTTGGTCTCATCCTTCACTCTTCTCTCTGTCTCCCCATCCCATGATTGTCAGCTTTAGCAGCAGCTCATGAAGGATATACTCAGCTAAGAAGTTTGAACTTGTCCTACGGGCAGTGGAGAGCCACAGAAGTTTTTAAGTAGATCTGGGAAGACCAATTAAAAGTGGCTTGACGTAACCTAGGCATTAGTCATGGGGGTCAGAATTAAGGGAGGAGCAGGAGGGAAGGAGAGGAGTGTATTGGACTCAAAAGGCATTAAAGGTATTAGGTAGAATCTCCAAGTGTTGGTAGCTGATTACGTGGGGGGATGAAGGAGAGCCTGGAGTCCAGGCTTACACTCAGATTTCTGGCTTGAAGGACAGGGTATTATCAGCTATTTGTAAAGAGCTGTGATCAATGCCTGACAGAAGCAAACATTCCCTATAATTCTATTGTGTTTTCATTGCATGTATGTGAAAGGGCCCAGAAAGCTGTCCTTTTTGCTTCCTCATTTCCATACTGGGTGTAAAAATTTACTGAAAGCACAGCAAAAAAATCCATCCTTACCATCCTCCAACTTGAACCACTGACCTCCACAGGATAAGTCCCAGATTAGGCAATCAAACAGCACCCAAAATTAAACTTTTAAACATTAAAATCAATCAAACCCAAAGAACCTAGCTTGAAATGAAGGGGTGTTTAAAAGAAGTAGACTGAGGTGCCCTGATACAAACAACTTAAATTATTAAAGTGGAGTCTTCATAGTGCAGAGAAAATGTTCCAATAATGTCAGATTAAAGATGTAAATCTATTTACCTTCCAGATGGTTTTCACAAGTGCTTTTATTAAAATCTGCTACTTAGATGTTTGTCCATGAAAGAGAGTTTGTAACTTAGGAAAGTAATCAGACCTAGGCATGCTGGGATCATCGTCTCACATTTGTCACTGACTGAATATATCCTATGACTTCTGGCTTGTTCGTTAATTACTGTATAAATTTCCTTACTGAAAATGTAGTTCTTATTCAGTGTTGGGTTCGTTTCGGATTTGTGTGCCAAATGTTCATGTTATTTAAAAAGACAGTTTCTTTCTTTTTCCCAATTCACCACCTCCCCCTTCTTCATGATCCTGTGGTGCATTTGTAATACTGAACTTATGACATTAAAATCACTTTCATATAAATCGACTTTGATGTCTGGAATATAGGGTTAAGAGGGCTTTGAGGCAGAATTCGTCAGATGGAATACTGGGAAGAAAAATCCTTCATAAGTCACTGATCTTCCAGGAGATTTATATTCACCTATGATACATGGAACACCAAAGGTGTTTGTTCTTCAAATAAAATATCATCTCTACCAGTGCTGTTCAAAAGAAACATGTTGCGAGTCTCAAAGGCAAGCCACATATGAGATTCTCAGTACCCACATTAAAGAAGAAACCAGGGATATTCTTTTTGATATTATTTTATTTAATCCTATATATCTCATATTCTCAATATGTAATCAATATAAATATTACTGAGATATTTTGCATTTTTGGCACTGTCTTTGAAATCCAGTTTGAAATGCATTTCATACTTAGAGCACAGAATAGCCACATTTCAAGGGCCCAATGTAACTCAATGCAGACCCATGGAGCTAGTGTAACTGCAGAGCTGTATGAGTCAATGACATTTTCCCCCTCAAATCCATAAGCCCAAAGTAGATTTATACATCAAATGAATCCACTTTTTTTTTTCCTTTCCAGAAAAAAGGATATTTTTATTTTCAGAAAGAAAAATAATATGTGATTATGGTAAAAACTGGCCAAATGGCTCTGTTGATAAACTGAAGATTAAATTATTTTTCATTTAGTTATTCCGCGGTTCCAGGACTAGTCATATGTGAAAAAAAAAGAAAGCATCCCTTTAAGGGTGTAGACAACTTTATTCAGGGAGCAATAAAACTGAGGCATTAAAATAAATAAACTGCATGATTTTTTTTAAAGAGGGGTAAAAATTTCATCCTTTCAAATGGTGTAAAAATTTCTTTAATAAATGTCAGCAGATCTCTTTTCCGCAAGCTGGTGACTATATCAAACATGAATTACAAGAACTTTGCTGGCTGCCAGCTGTATTTTTCTGTAGATTAGTCTGACAATTTAAATATAGATATACATTTGGCAGCTCTGGGAAAACTTTAATTTCTAGCTGGGAGAACTTCGATGCTCAGCATTTTGGGGGGTTGGGGATTACAACAATTAGATGCATCCTGAAAACTTTTCTGGGA
The DNA here is from genome assembly GCA_004026745.1 of Myrmecophaga tridactyla. Lineage (NCBI taxonomy): Eukaryota > Metazoa > Chordata > Mammalia > Pilosa > Myrmecophagidae > Myrmecophaga > Myrmecophaga tridactyla. The sequence goes on along the minus strand of PVIY010013821.1, from coordinate 14,087 downwards.
GTCGAATAGTATTACATCCTAAAGCAAGCACTGTCAGATGTGCTGAGCCTTCTCTGCTCTCTAGCCCCCAATCCTGAGAACACGTCCGTCTTTCAATCTGCAAATATATTGTGTTTTGTGAACTGGGGGTCATTTTGCTGTAGAGGAAAACATGGTTCAGTATGGTTATGGGTTGAATCATATCCCCTAAAAGGACATGTTTAAGACCTAACCCCTGCTCCCATGGAAACGACCTTATTTGGAAATAGGGTCTTTGAGGACGTGATTCGTTGAGATGAGGTCAAACTGGATTAGGGTGACCCCTGATCTACTATGACTGGTGTCCTAATAAGAGGAAGTTTGGGTGCAGATACAAACAGTTAGAAGCAGGCCATGTGATGACAGAAGCAGCTGCCAGCCAAGGAATGCCAAGGATTCTGGCAAACCACCAGAAGCTAGAAGAAGCAAGGACGCATTCTCTCCTGTTGGTCTCAGAAGCACCATGGCCCTGCCGCCACTTTGCTTTCAGAGTTGGAGGCTCTAGAACTACAAGACACTACTTTTCTGTTGTTTCAGTGTGGTCATTTATTACGGCAGCCCTAGGAAACTAAGACAAGAAGGGGATGTGGGAATCCTTTGGACTCAAAAGGCTTCCAACCTCCATTATCACTGGGATACTTGGGGCCAGTCATTTAAAATCTCTGGGCTTTAGAGTCCCCATCTGTGCCAAGGGGATAATCACATCTAACCCAAACTTTGTTGTGAAGTTTAAATGTCATCATAAATGTACAAGGCCAGAAGTAGACCCTTGAGCAATGAGCGTTCTCTCATACTGCCTTTTTAAAGGCTGATCGGTGAGATTCAAAAGCATTAAATGTTCCCAGACTCATGTTTGCTGTGAGGCCTTGTATAACTAAGATAACTTGTATTAGTCATCTATGGCTGCATAACAAATGATCTGAGAACTTAAGAGACTTAAAGAAAACAAACTTCTACAGTTTCATAACGTGTGTGCGTGTTTGTCAGGAATCTGGGCTCAGTGTTACTGGGGGCTTCTGGTTCAAGGTGTCACTTGGGCCCATGGTCTTATCTGAAGGCCTGTCTGGGGAGGATCCGATTTCCAACTCATGTGGTTGGTACGGGGATTTAGTTCCTCATGGGCTGTTAGACTGAGGGTCTCAGTTTCCCACTGACTGATGGCTAGAGGCTGTGCTCAGTTTCTTGCCATGTGAACTTCCCTGTAGAACAACTTACAGCATGGCAGCTGGCAAGCATGGTAGTGAGAGAGTCAAGGAGGGGAGCCAGTCTTTTGGGACTTAACTTTGGAAGTACCATCCCATCATTTTTGCTGTATCCTGTTTGTCAGAAGCACGTCACTGAGTCCAGCCCCCTCCTCCCTCAAGGTGAGGGGAGTAAGTATATAGGCCTGTGGATACCAGGCAGTGGGCTCCTGGACCATCTCAGTAGCTACCTGCCTCAGCCTCTTTCTGCAGCTTTAACCTCCGTGTCCCCTGGTACTACTCACCCCTCAAAGGTAGGTCCCAAGTCAGTGCTGAACAAATCGGAACTCTGTGCCAGGAACTCTGCTAAATGCTTTACACAGTCTTATGGTACCAGACATTATGTTACACAGTCATTTTAAATTTGATAGTTGTCTACCTTCTCAAATTGCACTATAAGCTCAATGAGCACAGGGAATTGGTTTTGCTCATGGCAGCAATCCAGAGCCTAGAACAGTGTAGATGAATGAGCAAGAGTCTTATTTCTTCACACAAAAACCCTAGGAGATATGCACTATAATTATGCCTATTTCACAGGAAACTGAGATTCAGATAAAGTGACTTTCCCAGTCTCACGCAGCTAGTAAGTGATGGGATTTAGGAGTATTGAGCTATCTCAATGCCCATTTTCTCAGTCACCTGACCTTGTGGCCTCCTGAGTATATGCTGGAGATAGAAAATGTGTGTTTGTGTGTATGGTAGTGTGTAATATGTAAATGTATGTATATGTGTGTATATACGTATATATATGTTTATGCACATGCATGTATGTATGTGTGTGTGTGTCCAGGAATTGAACCTGGGTCCCCTACCTGGAAGGTGAGCATTCTACCACTGAACCACCCTGCACCCTTATATATATATATATATGTGTGTGTGTGTGTATGAGAACAGAGAGGAGTGAGGGAAAGAAAGAGAGAGAGCGAGAGAAAGGTATGCAGGGATGAACCAAGCACACTAAACTATTCCCAGAGTTGAGGTTCATGCACCCAAAGGAACCTAAGGAAATGCAAACGACACACAGGGCCTGCCTATTGTCCTTCCATTTTCTTAATATTTGAGGCACATGAGCAGCTTTAGGAGAAATTAATTACCTTCTGAGACACCATTATCAAAAGCCTCACGCGGGAATGCTTCCTGGATACGTGAGCACACATGCACCTGAAATTTTGGGGGGCTTTAGAACTTCGCGAAGCTCACGGATGACCTTCCTAGTGTTCAAGGAACATAGGACAGAAACCCTGAATGCTAAATATTTTGGAGAACTTTTATTTTTCCATACCTGACAAACTTATGTAATATGGAACTTGCCCACCTCACATTTTTTCGTTAACTTGAACACTGATACTTTAAACTTTCACTTGCTCTGTTTAGTCTTCATGTTCCCAGAAAAGGGCAGGCAATCAAAAAGTAAAGGAACTGAGTCTCCACATCCTCCACGACGTCTCTACTGCATCCCAAGTTTGATGCAAGCCCCCCCTCTACAGCCTCCCTTAGTAAGCCTGGGCATCCCCCCACCCCCACCCCACTCCTCCAAACAGGTATTTGCATACAATTAAATTCACCTTTTTTTACAGGTGCAGTTCTGGAGAAATGTTTGGACAAATATGTACAGTCATGTAATTACCGCTGTACTCAAGATGTAGAGAATCCCCACTGCCCTACAAGTTCCCTTGTGCCCCTTTGCACTCATCCTTTATCCCAGCCCTAGCCCCTGGCAACCTCTCACCTGATTTTGGCCCCTATAGTCTTGCTTTTTCCTGACTATCTTGTAAATGACAGCAGACAGAAATGTACCCCTTTGGGTCTAGATTCTTTCTCCTAGCATGCTTTTGAGATTCATCCATGTTGTTGCATTAAATGATGTACTATGATTTGCTGATATCTTCACCAGATAATGGATATTTGCATTGTTTCCCGTTTCTGACGATCATTTGCAGTAGTATTTTAGCTTTTGTCCTTTTGGGAGTGGGGCGGGGTGCAGTACATTCTTCCACCGTCTAAGTTCTTGGAGGCCTTTTCACCACTGCAGTCTTGAAGCCCCGACTGTGGCCGAGCAACTGTTCTTTTGCATTTGAGTGTCTACCTTTATATTTACTTTCCTCTTCTGCAAATTGGGGCCAACACGTTCCACTGGGCTGGATGGGTAAGACCCAGCTGAAATAACCCACGTGGCCGGCGCTGTTTTATGCGCCCGACTCAACGTGCACTTTCCAGATCATCAGCCTCGGACTCACCGGGGAACTTGCTCGAATTGCAGAATCTCTGGTGCCACCCCAGGTCTACTGAACCCGAGTCTGCATTTCGGCAAGATCCCCAGGTGAGCTGGACGCATATTAAAGTTTGAGAGGCACCGGTCATGTTCCACACTCGCTAAGAAAAATGAACTACCTATTTTCTCATACGACTTGTCCCTTTGTTCCAACATTTTCTTCCCTTCCCTGGAGTTAACTCTTTTGGTTCAGTACAGAGCGCAGGTTTGGGTCTGCGGAGACGGCCAGCCCCGTGTCCTCGGAGCCTGTGGAAGCAAAGTGGGAAAGAGAAAAGGCGAAGTAGAAAGAGAGGAGGCGGAGAACAGAGCCCGGGCTGTTCTGACATCCTCGCCGCCAGACGGGGGAGGAGGCGACTGGCCGAAAGGGCCGCCGAGGAGGACGGGACTCTCTCGGGGCCGGCCGCGGTACTCCGCGGCCCCCTCGGAGGCCCCTGGGACCCGGCACGCCCGGGGCGGGACGCGAGCAGCTCCTGCGCTCGCAGAACTTGGCGGACCCGGAGCCGGGCCGGGGTGGCGGGAGCCGCGAAGGGGGTAGGGCCGGCCGGAAGGCGGGGCCGGCGCGGCGAGGGGCGGGGTCAGCGCCGAGGCCGCGGGGGCAGCGACGGCGCCGGGCAGCGGAGCGGCGGCCGCGCCATGTGGCTGCTGGGGCCGCTGTGCCTGCTGCTGAGCAGCGCCGCGGGTGAGTCGGGGGACTTCCGGGCGCACGGCCCGCGGGGCGCGGGGCGCGGGGCGCGGGGGGCGGCGATCGGGCCGCGCTCGCGCCCCCTCCCCGCGCCTGGGCCGCGTGTGCGGACGTGGGTGTGCGCGCGGAGGGAGGACCCGGGCTGCGGGCTGGCCGGGACCCCGCCGGGGGGCCGCGGCGGGGTGCGCGCCGTCCTATTGTGTGGACGTGCGCGCCGGGCTGTGCGCGCGCGCCGGGGTGTGTGGTGTGTGAGAGGGTTAGTGTGTGTGCGTGTGTGTGCGCGCGGGCGGGGCTTTGTGTGCAGCCCGGCTCCGGGGAGCCCGGCAGCTGCCGTGATTGGGCGTAGCGCGAGTGTGAGTGCGTGTGTCGGGCACGGAGGAGAGCGGGGGGCGGGGGGAGAAGTGTTCCCTGCTCCCCGCTTCCCTGGCGCTCGGGTGTCGTCCCGAGTCTCTCGCGTGCATCTTGCGTCTCAGTTTGGACCCCGCGGGACAAGTACCGTCGCCGCTTCCTGCCTCTCCTTGGGACCGTGTTTGATTTGGGCAAAGTGAGATGAGGCCGGGCCGGTGCTGGGAATGATTAATCTGTACCTCCGAACCTGAGATCAGAACATTTCTTTAAGCCCCTTTAGTGGGTGCCCGGCCGGCGAGGTGCCCTGGGAGAGGACCCTGGACTGCTGCTTCTCCATCCGGCGGCCCTTTGAAGCTGGCATCACCTCAGCGTGTGCATCCCGGGGGCCGGGGGAGCCGCGAGCCTCCTCCCGCCCAGAGGGCGTGCCGTTCCCGGGAACTTTTCTGCTGATGTGGGCACGCACCGAAATCCAGCCCGGGAGCCCTGCCCCCGCCGGCCACAGCTGTCAGCTGCCCCTCCCCGCCTCGCCCGCCTTTGGCCCCTGCTGCCGTCCAGCACCCCCCGACATTTATTTCGGGGCAGCAGGTGCCCAGACAGTGGGTGACAGGGCCCAGTGAACTTTTTTTTCAGCAGACGGCTGCTTGCTTGGTACTTGGTGCCATCCCCGTGTCTAATTTATGCCTCATTTTCCCGGCTACTAGCAAGCTGCCTGTTGAGGTGTCTTGCGTGGTGTGTTGGGTGGGGAAGTGGAGGCTGGCTTTCACTCCGAGCTGACCCCTGGGGAGGTGTGTGTGCTTTGAAAGGACAATCTTCCCCCTGGAGGTCTCTGGTCCTCAGCGTCCTCAGATCCTCCCTGAGCCCTCCCCCACTCTCAGGGAGTGACATCGTGCTCCCTCCTGGAGACTCCTTTTAGATGTCTGTGGTTTGGCTGCAGCTTCCAGTGGTAGGATGGGGGGTAGGCTGCCTGGTGGCTGCTGTAGACTTTTATCCGGATCTGGGTCAGCGTGCTCTGTTTCTCTTGAACTATGGGGCCACTCCAGGAGGGAGGCCTGGGGGGCGTGGAAACCACTGGCAGGTGGGAATTATTACCTGGAGGCTGTTAGAGCAGACAGATTGCCAGCGGATCTCAGATTTGAAGACCTGCGGAGGGATGCCGACTCGGTTTGGGTAGCCGTGGCCTGGCCGATGATATCACCTAAGAAGGAACATTCCTGCATGTATCTTCAGACAACTGCTTGTGGCCCAGTGGAAACTTTTATTTATTGCATCTCCCAGTTGGTACCGGGTTGCTTTTGTTGAGCCTCCATCTCTGTAAAAATAGTTGTAAAGTTAATTTTGGTCCCCTCTGGTTGGCGGTGGTTATTTAATATGTGTGTGCATATATACCAGACAGTGCTTGTTCCAGAATAGTCAGGGTGGGGGCTGGGGGCACCCAAGGAACCACCGAGGCCCCAGCTGGTGGTTTAATATTATCTGTGGTCACTGAGCTGCTGTAGCCTTGAGTCCTCTTTACAGCTGCTGTTTTGTAGAATCTAGGCACATTGGTGCATACACATTTTTCACATTACATTTGAGCATCATCCTTTGAACATGAAATCCACTGTGACCCAAAGTACTGCCAGAAACAGGCCTGATGGTCTTTTCTGATGCCCACCAGGAGCTCCCAGGCTCTCAACCCTAGAAGAAGCCTGCGTTGTTCAGTTTGGGGTTCACAGAGGGACCAGAGACCCCCACCCTTCTGTCCCATATCCTATACCTGGAGCCTCTTCTGGGGTGTTGATAAAACGAAAGAGATTGTAAAAGTGCATTCTTTGAGTCCATCTGATAGTCTGTGATGGAGCCTGGGGTCAAGTTGGGCCCTGTGTGAATTCCCCGGTCTTTGTGGGGCTGGAAAACCTTTGGAGGCCTTTGTTGTTCCAGAACCTTCTCAGACACCTTCATTTGTTTTTTTTCCTTTCTTTGTTTTATTGTTTGTGTTAGGGAAGTGAAACATTGATTTTGGCCATTATTATTTTTTAATGTATCCCATGTGAAACACTCAGTCAGAATCACACCATCTCATGTTGCTTTTTCTTCGCCGGGCTGGGCTTGGCGGATTTCAGGGCAAGGGTCTTGAGTGCTTTTCTAATTGTGGCCAGGACATGCCGGAGATCCATCATCTCACTTCCCCCCAGCCTGACCTTTTCTCAAGCTCCCTGACCTTCTCTGTCTGTCAGGGAAAAGGCTTGGTTTTCCCCTGTGTGTACTCCCAGGAGGGTGGGTTTTGACCTTTTCTCCTGGAAGGAGTCTACTTAATGGTGAGAGTGGGTGGGTTTTATTTTCTTTAACTAGCTGTGTAGCAACACATAGCCTGGGTAGATGAGTCTGTGTGTGCACACAAGTTCAAGTAAACACATCTTGTTGCTTTTCATCTTCAAAAAGATGCGTCTGAGGCTCCCTGCTGGCTGGCGAGGTGTTTTTTCCTGGCAGTCCCCATGGGCCATTTGCCTTGGGATCATGGGAAAGGGAAGAGGACGAGAGTGGGTAGGCAGAGATGGTGAATTCTGGGCTCAGAGGACTGGTTGAGACACCTTTTCCCCAGTCACCAGGGTGGCCTGAAGTGGGTCCCTGTTGCCATCTTTGTAAAAACAGTTTAGAGAATTTGAGGATTAGAAAGGTTTATAATCAAGTAATTTCATAAACACTCGGCTTTGAAAACCACAGTAGGGGCTGAAACCTAGATTCTACCTCAAGTTTCTCTTTCACCCAAACCTGAGCTTCTCCCACTGCATCCGGGCTTCCTCCCCATGGCTTCCGAGCCTTTCCTCCCAAATGTTTTTTTTTTTTTTTTTTTTGAATTAACAGTCAATGAGATTGTTTCTCTCAACCACCCAAGAAAATCTGTTCCCTTTGAGGTCACTTCTCTGGGCTTATTCAGCCAGAGGCATCAGCTTTCTCTGGAGGACGCATTGATGTTCTTGGTAAGTCCATAAGACAGATCTCAGTCCTTGAGTAAAGGTAGAACTTTTCAAAACAACACAGGCCTTTCTGCTGGATACACTGGTGGGAGAAACCCTTGGTAGGTTTGATTTCTTGACCTGAGTAGTATTTACATGAGAGTTCGTTTGCATCCATTAAGCTCTATGGGATCATTGTCTCCCTTTTTCCTATAGGGTTATTAAAAAGTGAAAAGGTAGCACAGGCCATGGATACTTCTTGGGGTAAGGAACTGTTTTTATCTATGAGATAGTCCTGGGACAAGTCTGTTTTTGGTTTGGGGTTTTCTTGTTTCTTTTCTTCCCGTCTCACTCTCTTTGGAATATTTTAGAAATGCTTGGACTATCCTAATTGTGCAGATTTCTTGCCAATGCTTCTACGTCACAACCAGGGAGACACTGAGAGGTGTGTGTGTGTGTGTGTGTACATGCACGTGTTTGCATGTAACTGTCTTTCAGAGTAATTGTTGTAAAAGAAGCTACACGCTTCGATGTTGAGAGGTCCCTTAAAAATGTTTGCTGGCAGAGCAGCCAGATGCATTTGCTGGATGTTGAATATTGCTTACCAGAATAAGTGAGTGACCTTTGTGTGACAAGGTAACTGCTTTTTCAAAGGATAGCAAATGTTTTAGTTGAGATAAGATTTTAGGGTTTCTGGAGATGATTGCAAAAATGGGGTTTCTCAGCCTTGGTGCCATTGCCATTTTGGCCTGGATAATTCTTTGTTGTGGGGCGCTGTGCTGTGTACTATAGGGTACTTAGCAGCGTGCCTATCCTGACCTCTTCCCACTAGGTGCCAGTGACATTGTCCCCTCCTGTTATGCAACCAAAAACTGTTTTCAGACTTTTGCCAAATATCCCCTGTGGGCAGAACTCCTGGCTGGGACCACCTGGTCTAGTATAAGAAGCCACCACCTTCCCACTGTATTTCATGAGCATGATTTTTTCCCTCATTTTAAAAAACGTCTCCTAGATGCAATGGGTCTGGTGGCATCGCACTGAACACGAGTTCAGTGTGAAAATGCATCCATAGCTGGAGAGGCCGTCAGCCCTGACCCTCTCCCCTTTTCCCCCTTGTGCCATAGCAGAAAAATCCTGGAATTTTAGGTTGCTCAAAGCAAGTAGAAGGCAAGTGGCAGCTGCTCACCAAGGCCACCTTGTCCCCTGAATGTTAACCGTGGAGGGATCATAGGCACTGAGGTGTGGGAGATCCCTTCCTGAAAGTTTGCCTTGGGAGTTGTGTGTTGAAATCTCAACGCTGGAACTTCTCCTTCCTCCACTCTACAGAGCAGTTATTGTTCTCATCTGCCTCCATTTCTCTCCTGGTAATTCCTTCTCCCTCCCCGTCAAAAGGCGATATAACCTGAGTCGGTTCTGCAGGTGGGAGGGACAATTGTCTATATTACTGGCAAGTTGGTTTTTAGACTTTGCTTTTATACTCTTTCCACTGAAGTCTTCCACAAATTTTGTTCTGTGTTGCTTTATAAAAGTTGAATTGCTTTAAGATACTTTGCCTTCCAGCTGTCGATTTCCTTTGTTCTGCTCCCAGCCTTCCTTGAGTTTTTTTACTTCGTTCTTTCTTCAGACTAGCAGCTTACCTTGTCCGCTGACTTTTGGGCATGAATTCCCAAGACAGAAGGCAGTGCCAGGAGAGCGACATTGGGCTTTACGGGGAGAAGTCGGCTTTGTCTCCATTCAGTACACGTGCCTCAAATCCTGCCTTCTTCAGAAAGCCTTTTCCAGTGAGAAACTCTAGCTTCCCAATATGTATATTGACTTTGGTGACTAGAGAATCCTTCCCGAGGTTTTATTCAGTTGATCATCCGTGAGTTGCCAACTAACTGCCCCGTCCAGACTGTGCTGCTTTCTAGGGGTGCAGTGCCGTGTACGGTTTGTTCTTTGCCCTTGAGGAGCCCAGTGATGCACTGATTGCCCTTCTTTCCTTATCTGGGAAGGACAGAGGCAGCTTTCTGCAAATGGTGTGTTGACAGGATTCTTAAAATGTGAGCTAGATGGATGCTGCTTGAACCTCAGTGGGGACAGACCTGCGCAGATGTCACAAGGACTTGACAACGATGGATACCTCATCTTTTGGGATATTAATCTGTGCCATTCTTGACCAGATTTCAGAGGCGGTGACACTTGTTCTCAGCTTGTTTCTTTAACTCTCCAAATGAAACATTGGGGTTTGTATGTTGGTGCTTGAAGGCTCTTCTAGCCCTAGGCTTCCAAGATCCAAACAAGGAAGTTCTTCTTTGGCTTGTGGACAAAGGCCTTCATTATCTTATGGTTGTACTGTGTGTGTGTGTGTGTGTGTGTGTGTGTGTGTGAAACACAACATTAAACTCTCATCTCTCATACTGAGCTGTTTGTGTATAACCTGGTTGTTCGAGAAACTTCGGGTATTTATGTGAGTGACACTTGAGACTCAGAGCTCTGAAGCTATGAAGGTCAGCACTGCCCCATACAGGAACTGTTTAAAAAGTTGAAAAAGTAAAAAACAATAAGTAAAGTTGAAAAAGGGATCAGACATAGAGTTGAGATATGAAAGAAGCTGATCTGGATAGGACTAAGGTAAATCAGAATACAGTGTAAAGGATAATATCATTCATATTTTAAAACTTCAACTTCTGTGTGAGACCAAAGGGAGAGATGTTTATTTGGTGCAAATTTATGTTTTGGGAGTGCATTTCCTAATTTAACTTGTATGGTCAGTTTAGCTGAACACCATAAATACATGGAATCCGGAATAGGGCGTGAGATTTTGTTGGTTTTTCCAGGTTAGTAGGATGCCCCGATATATCCCAGAGTAATTTGGGCAGTGAAAGAAGAAGTATTTGCAACCTCCCCTTAGGGGACAGGGGAGAAAGGAGGAAATGTTCAACTTTCCCATTGGGGGAATTTCTGATATTCTCACAAGGAGTGAGGGCAACCAAATCAATAGGCTGAGCCCTCATTCTTGGGGTTTGCCCATATGAAACTTATTCCTGCAAAGTATAGGCTAAGCCTACTTAATATTAGACCTAAGGCTTACCCCCCAGAGAACCTCTTTTGTTGCTCAAATGTGGCCTCTCTCTCTAAGCCAGCTTGGCAGGTGAACTCACTGCCCTCCCCCCTACCTGAGACATGACTCCCAGGGGTGTAAATCTCCCTGGCAGTGTGGGACAAAACTCCCAGGATGAGCCGGGACTCAGGATCAAGGAATTGAGAAAGTCTTCTTGACCAAAAGGGGGAAGAGAGAAATGAGACAAAATAAAGTTTCAGTGGCTGAGAGATTTCAAACAGATTCAAGAGGTTATCCTGGAGGTTATTCTTATACATTATATAGATAACCCTTTTTAGTGTATGGTATGTTGGAGTGGCTGGAAGAAAGCACCTGAAACTGTTGGGCTGTGTTCCAGTAGCCTTGATTATTGAAGATGATTATAAAAAGATACAACTTTTACAGAGTGACTGTGTGATTGTGAAAACCTTGTGTCTGCTGCTCCTTTTATCCAGGGTATGGACAGATGAGTAAAAAAATATGGACAAAAAGTAAATAAATAATGGGGGGACAAAGGGTAAAATAAATTGGAAAGATGGAAATTCTAGTGGTCAGTGAGAGGGAGAAGTAAGGTGTGTGGTATGTATGACTTTTTTCTTTTTATTTCTTTTTCTGGAATGATGCAAATGTTCTAAAAAACAATCATGGTGATGAAAACACAACTATGAGATGATATTGTGAGCCATCGATTGTACACCATGTATAGAATGTATGTGTGTGATGATTTCTCAGTAAAATTATTCCCAAAAAAACTCATCTCTTTCCCCTTTCTTAAGTAAGTACTATGAACTGTATCAAATTAGCTTTGAAATGCACACACGCACACACACATGTATATATATTATTCATGTAGTTGAATGAGCTCATTCTTGTCTGTATTTGTAGCTCTTTGACTTGCTCTTTTTTACTTTACCATATTTCATCATTTCTACTGAGAGCCACATAAATAGGTCGCATCTGCCTCTTGTTGTCTAGACTTTCAGTTATTCCTCAGTATTTGCCAGTTTCTCCTGCTTTCACTTGCAAGGCTCAGCTTGTGAACAGAACTCCTTTTGCCCGTTTCTCGGAAGCGACATGAGTAGAGCTTTAACTGTTTGTGAGTATCTTTCTCTCTTGCCTCTTAAAGCACCTGGCTGTTGCTTTAAGTGACAGATATTTGCTTCACCATTATCAAATAGAGTTTGCACCCTATTTGCCTGCCTTTTTTTGTGAACACATTAGCTTTTCTTTTCAAGGATATTCTATTTAGCAATTAAGTCCAACCAGTGCTGCACCAGCAGCTTGTTGGAAGTGAGGAGACATGTATCAAAGCTGTGTGTCTTCTTGGCATGCTGCCTTTTAGTTCATGCATATCTACCCCATTCTTTTAAAAATATCTTCCGGTATCTGTATCTCCTTGAATGTGTTTAATAATTCCTCTGCTGATGAATCTTGCTTCGTTTTCATAACAGTTTAATCAGATGTGTAGTATACTATGCCATTTCATAGATGAAGAGACTAAGCAGTGAATAATTTTCCCAAGCCCTCGGCCAGTAAGAGGTGGATGCAGAACCTGCAGCCGGTCTGCCTGACCAGCCCCTGCTCTGAAACCACTGGTGGTTCTGCTCTGGCACACGGTGGGCACTCAGTCCATTTGTTGGAGGAAAGCGGGGTACTTCCTTGCTGTGCTAGAGAATTCTGTCCCTGTAGGTAGTGATATCAGTTCTGGTTTTGTGCTTATAGTGGTTGCATAGAAAGGTCTGTTGGAGAGCTGTTGGAGTTGGGGAGCAATGGAACTGATAGCCTGCCATCCCTCCCACCCCCCACCCCCGTGGAGAAGTTGTCATTATAGGCATTTAAATTGGCCTTTTGGGGCTTGATTTATTAAAATAAATAATAAGACCGTAAACAAATTATTTCAACACCATGAGACTTGCCTGTGAGTCTACTAATGATGGAGAAAGTTGTTTGATTTCTTTCCTTTGATGGAAATATTTTGTTGAAACACCAACCAAAGCAATTTATTTTCGGTCAGCACTTCTCTCAGATGGTGCTGAGTGCCACATAGAAGGGCCCACTGTTTAATTAAAAAGTCTAGAAACAGATTTGTTTTTTCTTTGTATGCTGTATGGTGGGGGTCACACTTCATTCTTTTTCCATGTGAGTATCCCCTTATTGCAGCACCATTTATTGAATGTTTTTGTTTTTTGTTTGTTGGTTTTTGGGACATGCATGGGCTGGGAATCGAACCCAGGCCTCCCTCATGGCAGGCGTGAATTCTATCACTGAAATACCCTCAGACCCCCTAGAAACAGATTCATTTATTGTTCATTTTTTTGAAACAGATTTTTAAAACAAGGAAACACTGTGCTCATCGTAATGCCTAATATTAAAAGAGAAATTTAGGCTTCTTTCTTACTTTCTGACCCTGAGCTTCATCTCAGGGTCAGAGATTAAGTTCGCATATGGGAGAACTGTGTCTGAATTAGTCATTGAAGTTATTTGTTGTAGAAGGCAAAATTTTACTGTGTTGTCCCAGAAAGAAGCTAGACATAACAAGCCCCGTGTTGTAACTTCAGACCAGCGGGCACTCAGGGACTGTGGTGCCTTGTGAGAAAGCAGGGGTACAGGTCCGAAAAGCCAGGCCGCTAGTGGCTGCTCTGTAAAGTGTTAAGACAATTATAGGAAGGACAGTTGCTTATGTCAAGAATGGCCCTCAGGATTCCAAACACACTCCCACATACTGTCCCAAGGACCAGGCCTGTCCTTTCAGTAAGTCCTTATGACATCGGGAGACTGTAAATTGGGTGAATTCGCTGGTGCTTAAGTCTGAGCCTGATTTTGGACAGACATGTAGTGTGAAGAGGATGGCTGTCTCTGGCCTGGAGAGCTGCTGCAGAGAGGGAGGGCAGCTCGGTAGCTTACTCTGGAACAGGCCTTTGGCCGCCGGGTGCTGGGGGGATGTGGACTTCATGAATAACTTGCTTTAGAAGACTTGTAGACCCAAAGTACCAGCGGTTCACGTGGCGGTGGGTCTCTTGTGTGTTTGTTGGCGCAGAGCAAGGAGCATAAAGGCTGTTTAATTTTATTGCATTAAAAGCCCCTTCTCGTTATTATAAGGCCCAGTGAGGTTAGCTTTGGGAATGTCAGAAGTGTGTTGTCTTGGATGGCATCACGGGAACATTTTCCTTCAGCCTTAGCCTTGAATCAGGGCAGTGTTCTCCAGGAGTCATTAAACTAATCGGCCGTGGCTGAAAAATGAGCCCTAGTTGCACTTGTTGCTCCACAGTCAGTTGGAAAAAGCCTCTAGATTTGTTTGGAAAGTTCTAAATTTAACTTGTTTTTTAATTATAAAAATAAAGTGGAAGAGAGCTTGGGGAAGATGGAAGAGTGTATCGCAGTGTAGAATGTTTCATCAGAGCTAAGGCTGTAAAATTTGTTGATGCTAAGAGATGCCAGAACAAAACTAAGTAAGGGGTTTCAAAAACAGATTTATAAATATATCAACATAAGTTTGATAAAAAGTATG
>PVIY010013820.1:0-58163 GCA_004026745.1 Myrmecophaga tridactyla | reverse complement strand
TAGTAGGAGGAATTGGAAACAATACCTCTACTCCATCTTCCTGGAAGCAGAAATTTGCTCCTATCTCCTGTGTCCTTTTTATAGGCTCCAATTTTTTTCTCTAGCATTTTTTTTTCCTGATCTAGCCCTGGAATCAACCATTTCTCCAAGAATTCCTCGTTCCTGGGTCCTTTTAGAAATCAAGATTTGTGTGCTAGGTGAGCTCATTGCTACTGGGGTATCACTGCTTCTAGGCCCTTTCAGCAGACTAAGCTGGGAAATCTGTGTGTGAATAATAACCCATTGTACACATGCATATCTATCTATCTATCTCTATATATATACACCTACCTATCTATCTATCTAAAAAACACAAGTTCATACTGATACCTCTTACTCCAATCCAACATCACAGGTTCATTCTGGCATTTTCCCTTTGCTCATTTAAAACTTCTTTCTCAGAAGTCCAAGACCTGACTCTCATTACCTGTAATATATTTCCTCATTTGTTCAACCCCTATATACACGTGCAGTAGTTTCAGAATTCTAAACTGTACCCCTGTGGGAAAAAAATATACCAACCAGAGTACAGTGTTTGTGAACAGTCCTTTTTAAAAATTACTTAGCCAATAGCCAACTAAAACACTGGTTTTCAAAGTACTTGGGTCAGTTCCTATCCCCCCCACCAGCTCCAATGTAATTACGTCACTCATTTGTAATAAAGTAAGATTAATTGGTACAGTATAATGAAAATCTTGTCTGGTCTTTATCCTCGGTTCTTGAAGTAGCAGCCTCTGAACCTATGGAATTTCCTGTGACAAGAGTGTGTTTTGTTTTTCTTCTTGGACCCAGGCAACACCTGGTGGTTCATATGCTAATGATATGACAAATAGTGGCCAGCCACACCTGCAGTTTTAAGGTGGGGGGCCGGCCCCCCCAGAAAGACTAACCAGATGATTAGAGAGTTTGGGCTTTGAATCGCATCTTATCAGCCCACCTCTCCAATTTCGAGAAGAGGTAGAAGGCTACAGATTGAGCTCAACCACACGGGCAATGACTCACTCCATCAATCATGCCTACATAGTGAGAACCCGTATCAACTCAGGATGTGTTCTAGTTTGCTAGCTGCCAGAATGCAATATACCAGAAATGGAATGGCTTTTAAAAGGGAGAATTTAATGAGTTGCTAGTTTACAGTTCTAAGGCCAAGAAAATGTCCCAATTAAAACAAGTCTATAGAAATGTCCAATCAGAGGCATCCAGGGAAAGATACCTTGGTTCAAGAAAGCCGATGAAGTTCAGGGTTTCTCTCTCAAGTGAGAAGGCGCATGGCAAGCATAGTCGGGGCTTCTCTCTCGGCTGGAAGGGCACATGGCAAATACAGTGTCATCTGCTAGCTTTCTCTCCTGGCTTCTGGTTTCATGAAGCTCCCCGGGAGGCATTTTCCTTCTTCATCTCCAAAGGTCGCTGGCTCGTGAGCTCTCTGCTTCGTGGTGCTGCAGCATTCTCTGCTCTCTCTGAGTTCCCCATTCTCCAAAATGTTTCCTCTTTTATAGGACTTCAGAAACTAATCAAGACCCACTCAAATGGGTGGAGACATGTCTTCCCCTAATCCAGTTTAACAACCACTCTTGACTAAATCACATCATCCAGGGAGATGATCTCATTACAGTTTCAAACATACAGTATTGAATAGATTATTCTACCTTTATGAAATGGGATTTATATTAAAACATGGCTTTTCTTAGGGGGCATACTTCCTTTCAAACCAGCACAGGACGCTTGACACCTGATGAGCTCTGATGATGGAGAAAAAATCACGGCTGCTGTGCCAGGAGGGTGATGCATTCTGACTCCGCAGGGAGAGGACATGAAAGCTTGCATCTGAGACACTCCCAGACCTCACCCTATGCTTCTCTTTTGGCTTCTTCTTATTTGTATCCTTTTACAATAATAAAACTATAATCATAAATATAGTGCTTTCAGTGAGTTCTGTGGATCATTCTAGCAAATTATCTAGTGAATTACCCGAGGGGGATTGGGAACTCCCAAATCTGTAGCCAGTTTTTCAGAAGTACGAGTGGTCTGGTCCCCAAAACTTGTGATTGGTACTGAAGGGCAATCTTACAGAGGGCTGCTCTTAACCTGTGGTGTCTGGCCTGACTGGGGAGAGTTATAGTCAGAATCGAATTGGATTGAATTACTGCAATATCTGCAGGTGGTATTAGAAGCTGTTGTAAAAGTTGCTGGTTGATATTTCCAATACCAACACAGCTGTTATCAGAAGCTATTGTGAAAGTGGTAGAGGTTTTTGATAACCATCTCATAGTTGATCAGTCTCCATTCCAGTTTGGGTTTCCCCACATTATGATTGATTTTTTTAATTTGCATATATTAGAATTCTCTCTTTGTAGATGCAGTTCTATGAGTTTTGCATGGAATCATGTAAGCAACCACCACAATCCCAAACAGAACATTTCCATCGTCCCCAGAACTCTCTCAAGCCATTCCTTTGTAGTCAGCTCCTTCTCCCAAACCCTTGCAACCCTGATTTCTTTCCTGTCCCAATAGTTTTGTCTTGTGCAGAATTTCCTATAAATGGAGTCATACAATGTGGTTTTGTTGTTCACTTAGCAAACTGCATTTAAGAGTCATTCATGTTGTTGCATGACTCAGGAATTCATTATTTTGTATTGATCAGTAGTATCCCTTTGTATGGCACCACCGCAGTTCTAGTCAATTATTGAAAGGAATCTGGGTTGTTTCCAGTTTCTGTTGACTATAAATAAAATTGCTATAAATATTCAGATAGGTTGTTTGTTAGCCACTCAAATACATGAATATGACATGCAAATATGTGCGTGATGGTAGCTCATTATGGCTTCAATTTACACATCCTTGACTAATTGTGCTGACAATCTTTGCATATTTATTTACTACCTGTACATCACCATTTTTTAAAGGGGTTGTTTGTTGTCTTATCATTGAATTTTGAGAATGCAAGTGTCATCTTTTCATTTCCTTACAGTGTCTTTTGAAGAACAAAATTTTTTAATTTTCATGGAGTCTAATTATTGATTTCTCTTGTTATGGATTTTGCTTTTACCTAACTCAAGTCACACAGATTTTTCTCCTATGTTTTTATTCTGCATATTTTACCACTTTTGATGTTACAACTAGATCTACAATTTTTAGTCCATTTTTGTATATGGTGTGAGGTATGGATCAAAGTTCATTTTTTTGTGTACATGGGTGTCCAAATGTTCCAACACCATTTGCTGAAAGAATCTATTCTTTTGCCTTTGAATTGTTTTCGCACCTTTGATAAAAATCCACTGGCCATATGAGTGTGTATCTATTTCTGGACTCTGTATTGTGCTTGTCACCTTATGTGCCTGTCCCTTTGCCAATACCACCCTGTCTTGATGACTGTAGCTTTAAAGAAATCAGGTAGTATGAGTTCTCCAGTCTTAATCTTTTTCAAAATTGTCTTGATATTCTAGTTCCCGACCCAGTCACTGGCCTGCGGCCACCCTGCTTCCTTGCTAGAAGATTTTGTTATTGTCTGGCCCCACCACCTATCCAGGGGTATTAAATCTACAGCTCCTTTTACTCTTCTTTCTCCCTTATTCCCACAGCTGAGCAGTTGCCAAGATTCTGCTAGTCTTCCTTGGCTCTCACACACAAGCCCCCATTCCTCATAGTCTCTACCACCCACTTCCCACCAGATTAAGCCTTCCTGGTCTCATTTGTCTGACTTCCCCTTGCTTCTTCCCTGACACCCAGCTGGCCTTCCCACCTTTAGTCCTGGTGTGAACATGTGGCCCTGAGACCTTCAGATACCTCCCACTATCGTCCAGTTCGAGCTCTACTTGCCCAAAGGAGAAAGTACAGGCTGAGAGTCAGACAGGCTGAATATGACCCAGCAGTGCCTCCTCTGACAACCAAACCTCAGTGTCCTTGTGGACAATGGGAAGGTCATGGCACTGCCCTTAGAGGACTTCTGGGAACGTGCGGGGTGAGCAGAAGTGGATGCAGTGAGGTGAGAAGATTCTCAGCACAACCTTGCTTTCCTCCGGCCTTCTAGCTGTGTCCTCCATGATAGCCAAGTGGAATTCCCTACAGCAGACCCATTTCAGGTCTGCTGTCACTCAGTGGAGTTGAGGAATTTTGTCTTGAACAGTGCCCCAGACAGAGTGACTTGTCATTTGCCATGAGGCTGAGCTGCTAGAAGACCAGGCCTTCTCAGAGCCAAGTCAAGGCCATCACCCATGGACTGGGTCCAAACTTAATCTCATCCTGCTGCAATTGCTGTGCCCTCACACCCTCACTCGCATAGTTGTGGGCAAGCCACGTTTGCACCAGCTCGAATAAAAAAGTGTGCTCAACTCCACATTGAACACTATGGCCTGCCATTGACCTTCCAAAATTGCAACCCAGGTCACGAGGAAAGGAGGGAGCTTTGTCATTAACAACACACAGTCTTGTGTACACGGTGACCACCTGCTCAGCCTGGTGGAAACATCAGCCTGTGCAGTCCCTTCCCCCCACTCCAAGTACTCCACGGTGCCTGTTTGGGTCGTGGATTGTTCTCAAGAAGTTCACCATTCAGTGCAGAACTTGCCCACCCTCCAGGACCCACTAAAGACCCCTGTAATGAGACTCCATGGACCACCCCCTGTGGTTGTGGCACCCAGGCTTTCATGCAGAGAAAGGAGCATGGGCTAGGGTAGGGGTGGAGTGTGAAGTGTCCCCTGGGGAGGGGGGCACCTGCTCTCCTTCCCTCCTAAGCCCCACAGCCAGTTAAGGCAGGAGCTCTCCAGCTCCCTGCAGTCAGAGTAGCTGTCCACAGCCAGGGGCCCACAGCAGGACCATGTGACACCAGAGTCCCAAAAGACCATCGGCCTCTGGCTCTGTCCCTCTCCCCACCTGACTCAAAACAGTCCCTGGGATATCATCCAGGCTCACATCCCTTGTATCTTTCTTTCACTGTTGGGTACCAGAGCCCCTTCTTTCTCTTTCCATCCACCAAACCAGAACCCCTCCACATCCACTCAGGCACAGCATGTCACAGGGGCCTCAGCTGCACACTTCTACAATTCTCTCCTGGGACTCTTGATAAAAGAGTGGCATCCCTACTTTACAGATAAGGAGACTGAGACTACGCTTAAAAAGCTGGAATGCAAATGACCAGATGCTGACTGTGGAATACACATCTTTACAAAAGGAGCTGCAAGGGAAGGGAGTATCTTGGCCCAACCTTTTGGGTTGGATGGAGGACCCTCCACTAGGAATGAGGCATCTCACCATCTGCTCGGCCTATGAGGTCTCCAACCTGCCCCTGCTTACACCGGTGGGGTAGGAAGGAGCAGGGACGTGTACAATAATAATTGCAGAACCACTTCTCCTTGGGCTGCTCATGCTCACCTCCATCACCCTAAGCTCCCTTCTGGAAAGGAAGGGAGACCAGGACTGCCCTCGGGCAACCCGGGGCTGGCTGAACCTGGAGGGAGAGAGAAAACATGGGAAGAAAGGTGAGGGGAACCTTGGTATTCATGCATGTGAACTTGGGGTGCCTGAACATGTCTGAATGACAACATCAATGTCATGGAGCATCCTGCTATCCCACTCCAGGAACCCAGGTCTGGGAGGTAACAAATGGCTCTCAATCACACAGGCTTATCCTGCAGAACTCATCCATCGCCCTGCAAGCACTGATTTCTGGGCACCACTCACTGCTTCCTTACAGGTCTTTGGTGCCAACTCCAGAGTGCTCGATCTAGCATTCATGGGGAGAAGATCCCCTCTCCCTGGATTGCTGGTCTCCTTTGGCAGGTGCCGAAATGTGGCACAAAGATGCTCAGAAATGTGGCTGAGGTCACAGCTGATCACAGGCAGAACTGCAAGGGAAACGCAGTCTGCCAACTCCTGGGCATCTACGACCTCACCCTCCCCTCAGCAGCTGTGCTAGTTTGAAACTGTTATGCACCCAGAAGAGCCATGCTCTTCTAATCCATTCTTTTGGGTGCTGACCTGTTGTGAGTGGGACCTTTTGATTAAATCTATCCTTGGAAATGTGACCCTGCCCATTCAAGATGCATCTTAATCCTTTTACTGAAGTCCTCTGTGAAGAGAATAACGATAGAGAACAGAGAGACAGAGAGCAGAGAGATGAAACCAAATGAGAGCTGCAGAGAGAAAGAAACACCCTGGAGATGCTAAGAGAAGACCTGCAGGACACAGAGAGTTCAGAGAAGTGTCCCCAGTAAAGCAAGAAAGGACCCACAGATGCTCAGAGAGACACCCACTGGAAACAGAAGCATTACCTGGGTAATGCAACCCAGGAGCAGAAGACCAGCAGATGCGAGCCACATGCCTTCCAATGTAACAAAGGAAGTCTGTCATCAGTGTTTCGTCAGTGAAGGTATCTGTTGTGATGCGTTAGTTTGGACATTTTTATGGCTTTAGAACTGTACATTTGTAACTAATAAATCCCCTTTGTAAAAGGCAATCCAATACTGGTAAAATGCATTCTGGCAGCTTTAGCAAACCAAAACAACAGCCTGCCTGGTTGCCAAGCCTCCCTCTGCCTTACCCAATCATCCCATTCTTCAAGCCCACCTCCTTCAGGAAGCCCTCCCAGCTTACCATGACAGGTAGCACATATTCACTTCCACCCCCTGTCATACACATACATCACATGCCCCTAGATTGTGCACAGTCTTGCATTCTTTTCCAAGCATTTCTCTGATTAAAGTACCCCTGAACCCTCCCCAGTGTCTGGATGACCATGGCACACAGCAGATATTCAATAACTATTCGTTTGATGTGAATGAAAACCCAGCTCCTTTCTTCTGCCACCATCTTTTACCAGGGACTTCAGACTGAAGCCAGGAGTCAGTCAGGGGCTGTTATCTGAGCTTCCTCGCCCAACAGATACAGCTGACTCACCAGCCAGGGCCTCTCCAGGCCAGGAGGTCCAGAGAGAGGCTAAGGGCTGGGTCCCAGGAGGCTGAAGCCCGAGGTAGAGGGCTGGGGTGGGGGGGTCACACCGAAGGGGCAGGACAGGAAACACTTCCCATGGCAGGATTCTGGAAATTCCACCCAGTCCTATTCTCTCCCGTTAGTCAGTGTCTTCATTTCCAGGCTGCTATGACAAACGCCACTCAAGAGGATGGCTTAAACAACAGGCTTTGATGTCTCACAGTTCCAGAGGCTGGAAAGTTTGCTTCCTCCCCAGTTCAGGAATCTTCTGGCTGGCTGGAAATCCTTGGGTTCCTTGGCTTTCCCTTTCTCTTTGGGTTCCCGCCAACTTCTGGCTTCTGACTCCTTCCTGTAGCTTTTTCTAACTATGTCTGAATCTCTTCCATTTATGAAGGCCTCTAGTAATACAGATTAACACCCAACCTCAATCAGTGGGACGAGACCTTAACTAAAAATAACATCCATGAGAGCTCCTACTTACAATGGGTTCACACCCTCAAGAATGCAGACTAGCAACAATAGTTTGTGGGGAGACGTGATTCAACCTACCAGTGTCGGAGCACCTAAAACTCCACCCACTTTGCATTGCTATAGATCCCGCCACCAGCAGGAGCCTCCAGAGTCCAGGTGGAAATGCACATTCTAAATGTCACCCCCTCCGGGAAGCTGTCCCTAATTCCCAGGAGTAGACCTTGCCACCACCTCCTCTGCTCACCCTCAAACCCCTTGGCCTTCTATAAACGCTGCAAGGAGAGACTCCTTCTGGAACACTCGGCTGGTGGGCACCATACTTCTCTCTGCGCTCACGGCCCCGGCAGGTGCCTGGCCCACAGTGGATGATGATTATGGGAATACAACTTCAGCTCTCAAGGATATGTGAGCCCCTGAGACAGGTGAGGGTTCTTGGCCAGCACAGAAGAGGCAGTTGGTTCCCAGCTTCCTCCCCGCCTTCACGTCCTGACACTGGGCTCTGTGTTCTCCAGGCCCACAGGCCTAGGCAGTGCGCGTCTCTTTCCTGGCAGCCTTAGTCAGGCTGACCCTCCACCCATGGCAGCGTCGGGCTGGTGGCCAGCCTGGGCAGGTGAACAAGTGGGAAGCAGGTATCGAAACCTCCTCAGGCTGCAGCTCTGTGTTTATCTTCACAACGAACTCGGGCAGTTTTTGGTTGTGTGTGTTTTCCTTCATTTTCCCTGCACAGGGCACCTCATAGCTAGGAATCTTTCCCCCTGGATGGGCCACTCATCCCCAGTGCTCAAAGAAAGGGTTCTGGGAAGTCCTGTTTCCAAGCTGGAAGTTCCCTAGGTGGGAAACGGGCTAGGCCCCAGCCGGCTGGGAGTTGAGAGAAAAAAGCTCAACAAAAGCTTCTCTAAATGAAGCATTTGCATTTTTAAATTAACAACTGAAGTAGTATATACTTGTAATAGAGAATTAGGAAAAACACATCTCAAAGCAAAATTAAATAAATATCACCTTTAATTGCACCACCTGGAAATGTCCACTCCTTGGATTCTGAAATACTTTCTTTCAAGCAGTTCTCGGCATATATGCTTTTTTAAAAAAAAATTAGGGTGGTTTATATTAAGCACTGTTATGATGCCATTTAAGCTGGTGTAGCTTCTTGTGGTACTAGTTCCCCAAGCTATTATGCATTCCTCATGCTACTTAACAATTACCCAGAAGGCTGTTTACAGACTTCCCCTGGTTTAGGATGTCCCTATCATGGAGAGTTTGGTTGTTTCTATTTCCCTTTTTGCAATGTAACCCTCCACTCATAGCCGTATCTTTTTTTTAACCTCATATTGATAAAACTTAACATACAAACATTCTTAACATACAAATATTCCATACATGGTGTATGATCAATGGCTCACAATATCATCACATAATTGTGTATTCAGCACCATGATCATTTTTTTGAACATTTGCATCACTTCAGAAAAAGAAATAAAATTTTAAAAAAAGAAAAACCTCATACATCCCATACCCCTTACCCCTCCCTCTCATTGACCACTATTATTTCCATCTACCCAATTTATTTTAACCTCTGCTCCCCTTATTGTTTGTTTATTTTTATCCATATTTTTTACTCATCTGTCCATACCCTGGATAAAGAAGCATCAGACACAAGGTTTTCACAATCACACAGTCACATGCAAAATCTATATCATTATACAATCATCTTCAAGAAACAAGGCTATTGGAAACAGTTCTACAGTTCCAGGTACTTCCCTGTAGCCACTCCAATACACCATAAACTAAAAAGGGGATATCTATATAATGCATAGGAATAACCTCCAGAATAACTTTTCTACTCTGTTTGAAATCTCTCAGCCACTGACACTTTATTTTGTCTCATTTCTTCCCCCTTTTGGTCAAGAAGGTTTTTCAATTCCTTGATGTCAGGTCTCAGCTCATCCCAGGAGTTCTGTCCCATGTTTCCAGAGAGATTGACACCCCTGGGAGTCATGTCCTATGTACGGGGAGTAGGGCAGTGAGTTCACTTGTTGGCTTAGTAGGAGAGGCCACATCTGAACAACAGGAGGTTCTCTGAGGGAATCTGAGGCCTAATTTTAAGTAGGCTTAGCCTGTCCTTTACAAGGGTAAGTTTCATTGGGGCAAACCCCAAGATCAAGGCTCGGCCTATTGATTTGGCTGTCCCCACTGCCTGCAAGAATATCAGAAATTCTTCAAATGGGAAGTTGAATATCTCCCCCTTTCTCCCCATTCCCCCAAGGGGACTTTGCAAATACTTCTTTATTCACTGTCCAAATCACTCTGGATTTATCGGGGCATCACGTTAACCTGGACAAACCAACAAAATCTCACGCCCTATTCAAGATTCCATGTACTTATGGTATACAACTAAACTGACCATATAAGCTAAATTAGGAAATGCACTACCCAAAATATCAAGTTTGCACCAAATAAACATCACTCCCTTTGGTCTCACACAGAAGTTAAAGTTTTAAAATATGAACAAGATCATCCTTTACCCAGTCTTCTGATATACCTTAGTCCTATCCAGATCAGCTTCATTCATATCTCTACCCAATGTCTGATCACTTTTTCAACTTTTTAAACAGTTCCTGTATGGGGTCCTGCTGACTTTCATAGCTTCAGAGCTCTAACTGTGAGTCTCAGGTGTCACATAAATACCCAAAGTTTCTGGGAAAGACCATGTTATATACAAACAGCTCAGTATCTCAGAATTAAAAATAAACAGTTACACCTCCTGAATATATGTGACTGCTGTAAGAGCTTACTAGAAATCTGGGACACTTGACAATAAGCTCCAACCTGGTAACCCATGCTCCTGACTTTAGTTCACCAAATTTTTATATTACAGTTAGTCCATATGATTGATGCATGGTAATAGTTGTCTTTTTGTTCCTGACATTTCATTCAACATACAGCTCTTAAGTTGCATTCATCTAGTTGCATGCCTACCAACTTCATTCCTTCTTGTGGCTGCTCAGTAGTAGTCCATTGCATGTGTACACCATAATTCCCCCTTCCATTCTTCAGCCATTGTACCCTTAGGCCACCTCCATTCATTGTGGCTCATTCTACGAGAAACACCAGTGTGCAAATGTCCATTCGTGTCCCCACACTCGGTTCCTCCAGGCACATACTGAGAAGTGGGGTCTCACGATCATATGATGTAGCTGTATCTTTGAGATCCCCTCCCCCTCCCCGAACCAGATAAAGACTTTAGCAGTCTCTGAACACTGAAAACATTTTGGTAAGCTCCCCTATATATCCTCTCCCAACAAGATGCCATATTAAACCAGAAGTGGTGAAATAAGCATAAGGACATCCAGTGGAGTTCTGGTTTTCCCCATGATGCATTCCTGCATTGTGGGAAGTACTGCATTATTGTTTAAAACTATTTGTTGCTCACTTGGGGGATGCTTTGCTGGCACCCCCAGCACATGCGACATCACTACACAGGTATGACAATTATCTTAGGGTCGGGAGGGGGATACAGGGTCAAGGGGTTCTCGCCAGTGTAAGGGTTTTTGCTCCATGGGTCTGGCCTTGCTCACTGGGGACGCCATCACCGGCCATAGACCACGTACTCTGTTGAATGAGTGGTTATTGCCAAATGTGCCCCCCTCGCCCCCACCAGCTATATAATCATAACTGGTATATGATGGACCACAGGCAAACAAGGGGTATAACTAGCTCAGGAGAGGCTGTGGGGGGTGTGGGCCCTCCAGAGTGCCTGAGCCCAGAGAATTTAGGTCAGGGGCGCAATGTGCCTGTCCCTGTGTGACTAGAGGGCCACACTCTGACAAACCCAGGCTTCAGGGCCCAGAGTTCAAACGCCCACCCAGCCACGGGCCTTACGTCTCCACAGCTTAAGGCAGAAGTGCTCTGGAGACTGAGGCCACACACAGTGAGTGGCTGTGCCACCTGAAGCCATTGCCTTCTCCCCTCTGCACTCCACTGCCCTCCCATCATGGTTCCCCACTGCCATGGGTATTCCCATACCCATGGGTCATGGGTCATTCCCATACATGGGTATGACCCCCATGTCTCTGTGTCAGCCCTGGGGCTCCAGGCTCCATTTGGGAACACAAGGAGGACACCTGGCCCTAATCAAACCCTCTAGCCCCAGCCGCCCTGGCCCCCTGCGCAGGCTTCGCCTAACTGCCACACAGACCTTCTCCCCACCCTGGACTGCGTCCATTTCCCAGGCATGTGCCGCTCTCATTCATCGCACAAGCCCAGCGCCAATGTGGCCCCCTCCACGGAACCCTCCTGCCCTAGGCGCCTGATTTGCGTCTCTGCTCTGGGCTGCCCTGACATCACCTCCTGTCCAGGCACGCAGGCATGTCCCTCACTAGAGCGTGACCCCTCTGATGAGTGCTGCAGCCACGGCTGAGTTCCCTGGCGGACGTGGCAGAGGGTGGAGGGCAGGGGGCAGAGAAGTTGGAGCTTATTTCTGTCTGCTATTTCCCAAACAGGCCCCAGTGACACTACAAAAACAGAAGCACAAAAATGCACCGGGAAGTCAAAACTCATGGTGTTCTAGTTTGCTAGCTACTGGAATGCAATATACCGGAAACAGAATGGCTTTTAAAAGGGGGAATTTAATGAGTTGCTAGTTTACAGTTCTAAGACCGAGAAAATATCCCAATTAAAACAAGTCTATAGAAATGTCCAATCTAAGGCATCCATCCAGGGAAAGATACCTTGGTTCAAGAAGGCCGATGAAGTTCAGGGTTTCTCTCTCAAGTGAGAAGGCACATGGCGAACACAGTCAGGGCTTCTCTCTCAGCTGGAAGGGCACATGGAGAACACGGTATCATCTGCTAGCTTTCTCTCCTGGTTTCCGGTTTCATGAAGCTCCCCGGGAGGCTTTATCCTTCTTCATCTCCAAAGGACGCTGGCTGGTGGACTCTCTGCTTCATGGTGCTGCAGCATTCTCTGCTCTCTCTGAGTCTCCTTAATTGCCCAGTGTATTTGTCTTTGACAGTCGTGAGAAGTAGGGGAGAGCATGACCTCAGTAAGAGATGTGTAACTTTGAAATCTAGTCTCCTTCTGAATTCTACACTGCATACAATCATGTATTAGGCACATGCAGCAGTGGCCATTTGACCTGTCTGTGGGGCTGGTGAAGTCGGAGGTCCCTGTCCCTGAGGCCCTCTAAATTTGCCATGATGAAAGGGTCATCAGAGGCAAATGTAAAAGTGGTCTAGTGGCAAGATCAGCTATAAGTGGCAGGATCTAGTCTAATAAGGCAAGGGACTCCTCAGAGAAGGGTAGGCCACAGGTTCAGATCAGAGGCCTAGGGTTTGGCATTTCTGAAGGGTTTCAAGTCCCTTCAAGAAGGCAGTTAGTTCTAACCAATCCACCTATTTTGAACACCACTCATTTCAGGAATGAAAATTTATTTCTAACCATCCCTTATGCTAATTACCAAATCCCCCAGGGCAGAGCAAATAGAAATGGAAGAGTTTGTACTAGCAGGTTAGTGTCTTTCAGATGCTACTAAGAAACACAGAGGTAAAACCTGCAGGGCAAGTGCCATTGGATTTCAGAGTCTGAAAGTCATTTATCCTTCGGCTTTAGAAAGTGGCAGTCCCATCCTTTCCAAGGGCCTACGCAGTGGCCCGCCTCTTTCCAAATCAACCTCAGAGAACATTGAGGAGATCACCTTTTTTCTCGGCTCCACTCTCTCCAGGCATCAGGGCCACCCTTGGGCTCTTTGCCATTTCCAGGGCACACGCTCAACCCCTCCATGTGGTGGCAGCCAGGCTCTCCCCAGTCCCCAAGGAGCGTGCTCTACCTTCTCCAAGGCCTGAGGCTGTATGACTCTTCCACTGCAACGAGATGAGAGACTCATCCTCTGCCCTCAGGGCAAACTCACCCTCTCCATGTATATGGGTGGGTCCACTCTCCTGGCCGAGGTTTCTTGGCTTCAGACCCGACCATCCATGGTTCTCACTCTGCAAACTCCAATTTGTCCCTTTGTGTCCCCCCTTGTCCAGATTGGCAGTGGTTCTGTTTACACCAACAGTTTCTTCAAGCACTCCTGGACTTCTCCATCATTCTCTTCACAGTTCCTCCAAAATCTTCCCCTTAGCCATCCACAACACTGTTTCAACATATCTGGTATTTGCAAACCACAGCAGCACTCCACTCTCCGGTATCAAAATCTGTTCTAGTTTGCTAGCCACCGGAATGCAACACACCAGAGATGGATTGGCTTTTAATAAAAGGGGATTTATTTCATTAGTTCTTCAGAGGAAAGGCAGCTAACTTTCACCTGAGGTTCCTTCTTATGTGGACAGGCTCAGGATAATCTCTGCTGGCCTTCTCTCCAGGCCTCTGTGTTCCAACAACTTTCCCCAGGGTGATTCCTTTCTGCATCTCCAAAGGCCTGGGCTGAGCTGTGAGAGCTGAGATGAGGAATGCTGAGCTGCTTGGGCTGTGCTATGCTGTGCTCTCTCATTTAAGCACCAGCCAATTAAGTTAAACATCATTCATTGCAGCAGGCAGGCCTCTTAGCTGACTGCAGATGTAATCAGCAACAGATGAGGTTCACAGCTCATGTCCGCAGCAACAGAACTAAGTGCCTTCACCTGGCCAAGTTGACAACTGAATCTAACTACCACACATGGGAATAGAGACTCCAGCCATGAAGGATTTATGCTTGGTGGGAAATGTGCAGAATCTCCAGAGGAGTAAGCAAAGCTGCCACCCAAGCCCCTGACAGCACCAAGCCCGGGAGGCCCTGCTGGGACCCACCCTGACTTGGCACTCGTGGCCTCCACTTCCCTCAAAAGAGCTTGGCCATCCTCTCCCCACATCAGTGTGTTAGCCTTGAGATTGAACTGCCCTGCAACTCTGCCCACCCAGCCCTGGTCCAACCAACTCTGGCCTGGCATCTGCTCACCGCTGGCAAGTCCTTTAACTAAGGACTTCTTTAACGGCAGCTCAAGTGCCTTCTATTCTAGAAGCCATCCTTGACTGCTTTGGCCTGAGCTGGCACCACATAGCAGTCAATCTATGCTCTCCACTTGGGTGACATTATCAATTAATTCTGCATGTTACAAGTTTGGGGAGTTGTTAAGGTTTTTTGTTTGTTTTGTTTTGCTGTTTTAACACTTTTCTCCAAGAATTGGATATACAATGTTAAAAGCAGAAATGATCAGAGGTAGAAGTTGGGCTGCGAGTCAGGAACCAGCAAAGCCTCGGCCAGTTCAGTGGGAAGCTCTGAGCAATTGGCTGCGCCTCTCTAGCTAGTGCTCTGTCTGCCACTGCTGCTGGCTGTCTCAGAAAAAGCATGGCCTAGGAGGAGGTGGCTCTCTGCAGCCGGTGTCTCCACTGGGCTAACTGACAGCTAGGAAGGGAGGTACCATATGGCCCATCTGCCTGCGTGGGGGATGGAGGGGTAGGGAGTGGCCTTCTGTGGGAGAATTCAGGCTGGGGAATGGGACAGATGACCCAGTTGGGGCATGCAAAGAAACATCCCCAGAGCCCCCTCTCTTTTGGAGAAAGGTCCCAGGAGGCAGCATCCATTGACCCCTGGGAATGCTCCCAGAACAGAAATAGTAGCCTACCTTTGAGGTCTGTAGGTACCAGTTCCAGCCCTCAGGACAGCACTGTTGATCACACCCATTGTCCCTGCCCAGGTCCAGCAGCTAGAACACCTTTCTCAGCATACCTGCCTCTGAGCAGGGACGGCCAATGCACAGGGTCCTGACACCCAGAGGTGACATCCAAGCTGTGGTGTGGAGAAAGAAGAGAACCAGGTGTGCTGATCCCAGCTCTGCCCTTCTGGCTGTATGAACTTGAACCAGAGGGGCAGAGCTGAGCCTCAGTTTCCTTACCTAGAAGATGGGATAATAAACTTACCTCCTAGGGTTGCTGGGAGGATGAAATAGGAGGTGTCCAGCATGGCGCCAGGACATCTTAGGTACTAAGAAGGCAGAGAAGTGGTAGAAGCAGCAGCAGCAGCAGAAGCAGTGGTAGGAGCTGTGGTAACCATAGTAGAAGCTGTTATTGTAAGAATCTTAACAATTATAACTGTTGGGCATTGCCTGCTGACGCGCCCTGTCTGGATCACCCACCAACACCTCAAAGTCGCAAAGTCAGGCAACTCCATCTGTGAGTTAGCCGTCTTGGAAGCAAGTCTTCCAGCCTTTGCCAAGCTTTCAGGTGATGGCATCTTGAGTTTCACCTTCTGAGAGACCCCAAATCAGGACCACCCGGCTAAGCTGCTCCTAAATTTCTAACCCCTGGGGGCTGTGAGAGGTGTTAAATGTTCATTGTTACTTTAAGCTCTTAAGTTTTGAAACAGTGTGTTGCAGCAGTAGATAATCAAATTGATACACTCTACAAACTCGTTCGTCCCCCTTGGCCTGTTTAGTGGTACGCCCCGCCCTTCCCCGCCATCACCAGAAGATTTCAGTCAGTGCAGAGTCTGCTGTTTGCTGCATCCAACCTTTTGATTGGATCCCAAGGCGTCTCTTGATTCCATCCTCTATTTTCTAGACTCTAAATCCACCAACCCGGGAGCACGCCAGCCTTCTACTGAGCACTCTGCGTGACAAGGCCCTACTGTGTGCCTAGCGCTTGGCTCAGAGCTTGACAACACAACTCACAGAACCGCCACAAGGACAGGCTAACATCAGTTTGTTGTCCTGGTTTTATAGATGAGACCGCTGAGAAGAAGCTCGGTCACTTGTTCGCATTCCAAACCAGTTAATGAGGGTATCGATTTGGAATCCAGGTTGGTCCCTGAGCCGGAGCTCTCTGCCACCGCCCCCACCCCCACCCCCACCCCCGTGGCGTGGTGGCACTTCAGCTCGTGCCCCAGAGTCCCAGAAGCGGCCCCTGGGGCCGGCCTCTGTCTTCTTGGGGTCTTGTTTCATGTCACCAACAGGAGACTCTCCCTGAGATGCAGATCTGATCATATCTGCTCCCTGTTCCAAAGCTGCCAAAGAGACCCTCAGCCCAGCGCCCCGGTCCCGTCAAAACTCAGCTCAGCCGCCCCCTCCTCGGGAAGCTGCACAGCCCCTTGGACACTGTGCCTGGCCAGGTGTGGCAGGCCAGGGCTCACCTGCGGGCGGGACCTCGGTGCTGGGCGGGGCCACACCTGCCGGGGTATCGGGGCCCATGGAGGAGGGGGCAGGGCCTGGCCTTTCCCGGCCCAGGTATTGGTTGAGGTTCCTTCTCTAACTAGGTGTGTCCTAAGGCAGGCCTCAGTTTCCTCCCTGCGAGAGCCGGGTTGATCCCCTCCTCCGTGCAGGCACAGAAGGAGGCTGACCGTTGGGCGTACCCACCTGGGGATGCAAAAGTGGGAGCCCTGGGAAGGACCAGCCTAAGGACCCCCCACTGTCCCCTGAGCCGCTGGGAGACTTCAGACAAGATGCCCAAAGCTGATTTTCCTCATCCGCAAAATGGGGCAGAACAGGGGGATGATTAAATGCCTTTTGGGTCTGGTGTGAACATGACAAAAAAAAAAAAAAAAAAAAAGCCACCCATACGTAGGGATCGGGATCCTTCCTGTCACTGCTTTACATTTCTAGAAGCCCTGGGCAGAGAGTGAACAAGGGATGCGTGCACAGGGGTGGATGGGAGTGATGGGCTTGGCTGGGTCCAGCCACTCTGGGCTTCCACACTCCCAGCTCCCAGGCCCCGGAGCCTCCTGTCGCCTTCCCCACCCTTCCCAGCTCTTCCGAAGGCGGAATAATTTCTCCTTCGTTTTCACTTTTAATCACAAAATAATTTTGGTGCCCAGAAGCCTTCCTCCGGGACGAACATTTGTGCGGGATGATATCAGCCTAATTAAGTGCTTCAGGCTCGGGGGCTTGATTTTTTTTTCCCCAGATCACCGTGCTCCCTGCCAAGCAGCCTGGCCGGGCCCGGCTACCTGCACATGCCGGCTTCTGGAGCCTTCTGCGGCCATGGCCCCGGCTCCTCGCGCGGCCGCCTTGATTGATATCTTGATTAGGCGCCAGGAGGCGGCGGACCAGGTGTTCGCTCCGCGCGGGCTGGAGGCGGCCGCGCTCTGCGAACTCGCAGCCGTGAAAGGCGCGGGCATGTTCCGCAGCAGCAATGAGCCTTTGTTTGCCTTGGCAGCGCCGCGGCCTCCCTGGGGCCGGCCCCATAAAGGGTTTCTGTTCGGGCTGGAGGACTCATTGTCGAAAAATTGTCCCTCGAAAAATTAGCATGGTACAGTGGAGAAAGCGGAACGCCCAGCCAGTGACAGCTGCTGGCCCCAAACGAGGGCCGGAGAGCAGAATTTTGCAGGGTGCTGGCCTGGAGTGGACCCAAAGGTTGGCTGCCGGGATGAGCAGGGCCAAGGGTGGGCAGGGGCAACGTGGGGAGTGCAGTCGAGGTTGGGACTGGGTGATGGGTGTCCCCTAGAGCTGAGCCATCTCCCAGGAGCCAGGAGCCCAGGTCTTCGGTGTGAGGGTGCTAAAGGACTGGTGGTCTCTGGTCAGGCTCAGAGGGGCAGCTGGTTTGTAGAAAGGAGCTGGGGTGCAGAGAGGGGGAGAGAGGGAGAGAGCAAGACTAAAGGTTATGTGGTTAATTGAACAGCAACAGCCACAGATACGATTATGTCCCTTTGCATCCTTCTCCTGGCTTGTTGATAGAAAAGTAACCAGATTAAAAGCACCAGGAGTCCGAATTGGAGAGGCCCGCATTGGGGGGACCCTCCTAAATGCCTACCCAGGGCTCCCGCAGCCCCAGCAAGGAGGGAAAACAGTCAAT
Organism: Myrmecophaga tridactyla; assembly: GCA_004026745.1. Lineage (NCBI taxonomy): Eukaryota > Metazoa > Chordata > Mammalia > Pilosa > Myrmecophagidae > Myrmecophaga > Myrmecophaga tridactyla. Next base: position 39,968 of record PVIY010013820.1, on the reverse strand, counting down.
TAGGAGAGAAAAGATGGAGTGAGCTGTGGCTTGGCATTTGCATGAAGTCTGGGGCCCAAGGCCACCACCCTTAGTGAGTGGGGATGGGGCTCCCTGGAGAAGTGGGGGTGTCAGGGCTGGGGTGCCTGGTAAGTGTTGAAAATCCCAGCCAAGAGCCCATGTGCAAGTCCCGTATGTGAGACAGGGGTGAGGGTGCTGGGCTTGTGTAATGAGGACATGTGTGTGGAGGCATGCACTTTGTTCTGGGCGTCTCACATCTATGTAGTGAGGGGTGTTTGTCAGATGGCTACATTTCAAGTGGCTTGTACCTGTGGGGTTGCATGACCAAGCACTCCTGTGCTGTGACCCTCATGCAAATTTAAGTAGGAATGCACCTGGGCATCTCTGGTGGGTGCTGGGAGCACAGCCAGATCAGAGGGACACTAGATCCCATCGAGATTGACCTCTGCCCTGGAACTGGCCCCCCAGAAGCTGCTCGGTTCCCTGCTCACCCCTGGAATCATCCTGCATCTGAGTTGCCGGAAGCACTCTCTGCTGCCTCAAAAAATCATCCTGATCCTTCATGCCCCCCATTTCCATCTGGCCTCTCCTACCCTCCACACATTCCAGCCCCCACCAAGCAACATCTTCTCGAAACAGGCAGATTTTTTGGCTGAGAGGAGCAAATCTGGAATTGGGCACATCTGGGGTTGAATGCCAGCCCTAGCTTTGCAACCCTGAGTCACAAAGCTTGGGACAGCCCCCAGTTGCACCTGTGTCCCCAACATGATTATAAATAGTCTCTTTACTCTGGGAAGTCAGTTCTGGTTTGGATGCACAATTATATGGTCTCCCCAAATATAAGTGGACCACTATAAAATGTTTGTCTTGCCCCTTGCCCTCCTTCTCTGATCACTGAATGCGTCACTTCCCTGCTACATTAGTGTGAGATCCCCTGCAGAGAGGAACTCCTGAACAGCAGGAACCAGCATGAGCATAGCCACCCCCCACCCCATACATGCACCTTGGTACAAGTTTCTGCGCAGTGAACACGTGGAGGCTTGCCAGCTGCCCTGAAGTAGAGCTGGCCTTAGGGGCTCTGGGTGCCAATAGCCTCTAGGCCCAGTGGATCCAGACCAGGGCAGTGTGCAGAGGAGACAAGTAAAGCTGTGGACATCCTAGTGAACATGGCCAACCTCAGAGAAATAGCAGGTTAGGATCACATCCCTGCAACCACTAACCGTTTGAATTGTTTCTCTGCAGACAAGGCTTCCCTTCTTTATTACAAAGGAGACTCCCACAGATCCTAGTCTGGGGGCTTCCAGGACTTTCTCTGACTCAGCCAGCATTTCACCACCTCAACTTTCTTATCAGTGTCATCTTAGGGCCCTCCTTAAACAAGCAAGCGGTCCACAACAGGCCCTAATTGATTGGCTGATCACTGCTCCCGGTTTGCGACATTTGCCCACAAAACAGCTCAAGAGGGCCACCTGGGTGCCCCTAAGTGAGCAGAACCGAGCCCTTTGTAGCTGGCAGGCACCCTGCTTTGACAAATCATGGAAGTTTAAAGCTAATACCAAGCTAATGAGGACTTCCCATCAACAGTGGCTGCTCAAGCACGCACGTGTATCTATCCACACTCTGAGACTCCCTCACCCAACAGTAAAGACATCTTAAAAAGCAAAAACCTCCAAGGACAAAGAGTATGGCGGAGGTGACATCAACAAAATTTTGAACATTAGAATGCTGGTGGAAAAGGGTATTTTCTTTAGCCCTGTGGAGAAAGCAGAAATCTTTTTGAGGAACAGAAAGTGGGAAAAGCCAGACAGAACCCCAGAAGGGTTCATAAATCAGAGATACTGGGTGCCCCTAAAAGTGGATGCAGGGTGGGGCTGAAGACAGAAGAGACGAGTTGAAATTCCGCAAAAGGAGCTCAAACTTACCTCTCCCAGACCACACAGTCAGGTGTACCCCTCTCTCCACCCTAACAGAAGACAGGAGAAAGGACTGAAGCACAGGACACAGCTGAGGGCAGGGGCAGGGGAAAGCGCAAACCACACAGCTTCCTGAAGACTGGCTACCAGTATCATACCCCTGGCCAGAGATGGGGTTGGAGGGTCCTTTCTGGGGAAACTGACCAGCCTAAAAAGAAAAGCTAATGACATTCGGGGACACCCTAATGAAAACGGTTGCATTTTGCACTCTACACCAAAGAACAGCTTTAGATTGAAAGAGTGCTTCGCTCAAACATGACAGAAGAGCCAAGACTCGCCATGCATTTGAGGAAAATCTCTGACCTGAAATCAGAGGCCTGAACCAACAAGCCAAACTCAGATCAGCAGAGGTAATTCAGGTAGGAGAAGAAAACTTTACACAAACTATAATTATACCTGTCAGAGGAATCAGAGAAAATTTTTAGTAATGCAACAGGACCAGGAGTTCCAAAAAGAAGCATTCAAGAGGACAATACTCCTAAAAACTAAAGCATGAGAACAAAAATTTAACAAAGCAATAGAAGGATTAAAGGATAATGTTGAAGAAATCTCAAAAAATAAGAAAACTGGGCGACCAAACCAAGGTCCAATTAATAGGTGTTATTGAGAGGAAGGAGGGGAGAAAGTTAGCAAAGAAACAACACAAGAATACCTGAAGACCCCTGATGGGGAGACCCCATAGCAGGGAGATGGGAGAGCTCAAGGTGCCTTGAGAAAGAGACTTGGCATGCTGGGAGGAAAAGGGTCCAGGCAGAGGACATACAAGTATCCAAGCTGGAGCTGGGTGACGGCAAGGCTACTTGGGAAAGCAGCGTGGTCTGAAATGGACAATCCAAGTCTGAAGGCTGCTGAGCTTAAGGGACTCAGGAGGGACAAATTCCAGCTGGCCAGTAGACATGCCCATCCTGGGAAGATCCTAGGCAGTGGCAGTCGAGCTGGGAATTGCAGGCACAAGATAAAGCCCAGGCTAGGTGTATACAGGAAGGCTGGGTGGACATGAGGGCGGCAAGCACACAGAAAAGCCACCCCCAAGAGCCCCTGGGGGCCAGGGATGGAGCAACACGGGGCACAGGCACCCATTCTAATTTGCTGTTCCCGCTGACATCTTTCATCGTTGCGGCAAAAGTCCTGCCAACAACCGGCCTTTAACAAGTTGCTGAAATGAAGCCACCGTTGGGACATGAAATTAGGGGAACCACTACCCCTGGTTTCCCCACTGCCCACCGCAGCAGTTTAAGAGGGCAGAGAACAGAGTCAAAACGGACTCCCCGGCAGCAGAGCCAGAAGTGGAGAGCCGGGACGGGGACGCAGCGCCCCAGGGCCTCGCGCTCGCTGTCCTCCCGCGGGTGCGGTAGGCTGTGGGAGCTGAGGTCCGTAGGGCCGGCCCCGCAACCCCGTCCACGAACATGCTGGCGGGAAGGGGAGTCGCCGGGCGCACGCTATTTCGTGGCCGGTTTAGGCCATTCCGACGGTTTCCTCCCGAGGATCCGTGCCCCACCCGGAGGCAACGTGGCTCGCGGCTCTCCTGGAATACCGGTGGTGGGCGGCCCTTCACGTGGGATCCACCCAATGAGGGCCGCGGGTGGGCGGGGCTAGGAGTTGATCCCACCCACACCACCTGGTTTGCCGGGTCCACCCGCAACCCGCCCGGGTCACAGTTCGCAGTGGAAGGGTGGCCATGCGCGCAGCGTGGGGAGGATGTGTGGGGCCATCCAGGCTCAATAGGCTGGACCGGGACGCAGTGGACTACACAGGCCGCGCTCCTTGTTCTCTCAGGGCCACGGGGACGTTGGTCGTGCAGTCTTTCAGAGGAAGTCCAGTATTTCAGCACTTCCTAGCTCTGGCTGGTTGACTCTTCCGGGTCCAGATACCTTTTAATCTGAGGGTTTACTCGTAATTTGGGTATGCTGCCACCAGGTGGCTCCCACTTAAAGTCCTCAGCCTCTCCTGGACCATGGAGCGAGTCCTGGATTCTGCCACACACACCCACACACACGCACGGACACGCACCCGCCCCCACACACAACCACTACTGACCTTCCCAGAAGAATGAATGTCCCTTCTCAGGCCAGGCTGGCACTGGGTGGTTGGACTCCAGGCCTTCTCTGCCTGGGTGTCCAACTGGCCCCTTCTTTCATCTCCCCCTCTCCTCCCGCATCCCTCTTGCCCACCACAACCCCAAGGGCCCCTAGTCCTAAAAAAGCGGGACCTTCACTCTGCCACCCCTGCCACACACAAGGTTCCCATCTCCTTGGGCTCTTCCTTCTCCAAGAGGCCCACCAGCTTTCTCTCCTACTGGTCAGTACCATGGACAAGCTCAAACTCCAGCTCCTCCCTCCCCCACCTCTGGGACCCTTCTTCTCAGCCTCTTCCATGGATTTCAACCCAACTATGACTTAAATCCTCCAAGATGTCAGGAGAGTGACCCAAAAAAAATGTTTGCTGAATGAATGATGGCGTGAGCAAGAAATGAATAAATGAGCGAGCTCATCACTCAACCAGCTTTTATTGGACACCTACTATGACCCAAGCCCTGTGCTAGATGGTGAAATAAATGAATAAATGAAGGGGTTGAATGAGTAAGTGGGGTCTGAGGAACACTGTCCACATGCTATGATTACTTTCCAGAAACCTATAGCCTCCAGTTGGGTTCCTAGGGCAGATAAGTCCTGACACCCAGAGAGGCCAGCCTCTCCAGAACATCAGCTAGTCCCATCCCCCTATCCTGTATTGTCGAGACCCCGTTTTAACATGAAAAAGTTAGAATGGGTATAGCCCAAATACCCGTAAAGACTGGACAAAAGATCAAAAGAGAAGGTGGGGTTATGCAGAGAAGGTAGGGTTTAACAAATTAGTATGATTGCTGAATCATTATATTGATATTTCTTTTAGTCTACAGTGTCTTGGAGTAGCTAGAAGTAAAAACCCAGACCAAACTCTGAAATATGTTCGACAACTAATTGTTGTGTGCTTTGAAACTTATTGCTTTTTTGTATATATGTTGTTTTTCACAATTAAAAAAAAAAGAATAAGTAGAGAAATGGGGGAGGGAGGGAGAAAGGGAAGGGGGAAGGGACTGGATGAATGGGTGAGTGGCCAGGTGGGTGGATGAGTGAATGGGTGGGTGAACAGCTGGGTAGGTGGGTGGATACTTGGATTGGTGGGTGGATGGGTGGATAGGTGAGTGGTGGATAATTGGGTAGGTGGGTGGACGAGTGGTTGGCTGGCTGGGTGGGCGGCTGGTTGCCTGGATAGATAGGTGGGTGAGTGTGTGAGTGGCTCCATTATTTGTTGGGGAGCAATCAGGTCACTCGACCTGGGACCGACAGAAGCATTGCTCCCTACAGGATGGAGACCAAAAAAGATGTATGCGTGGCATTGGTGAGCCAGGTACTGTTGGTGGGGGGTGTTGGGTGGAGGGGGCTGCTGGAGGCAAGAGCCAAAATCATGCTGGTGGGAGCACCCTGAGGATTCCCCACCAGGTCAAAACAGACGTGGGCCAGCACAGATGTAGAAGAAAAGCCCAGGGACTCATCCTACAAAGCAGCCGTAACTCATTTATTGAGCACCTACCAGAGGCCATGATGCCCCATAAATCAGTCCCATTCCCCCAAACCCTAGGAAATAAGTTAGCCTTGCCTGCAGGAAAGGAACAGAAAAGGAAGAGGTGAAGGGACTCAGCAAAAGTCCCCCAGCCACAGGGGCAATCTAGTCAGGTCCTCTCTTGGCTGTCCCCCAGCCACCATGCTGCAGACATTGGCAGGGAGTGGGCAGGCAGTAGCTTTCTGTGTGATCTCACAGGGAAGAAGCCCTGGTGGCCAGGGTGCCCCAGGATGAGAAGGGGAGGGCAGCATGGCATCTTGGGGCGCAAGGCTTCCGATAGAGACAAGAGATTCCCATCTGAACCTGAGCTTTCTCATCTTTAAAAGAAAGAGCAGGCATTCTGCTCTGGGCACATGCTCCCTGCAGGACCTTTGGCAAGTGGGACAGGGGACAATGAGCAGGACAGCTGGGCCCTCCACAGCGGCCACCAGTGCTTGCGGGTAAGCCCGTCCAGCTGGCAGATGTCAATCGCCAGGGCCAGTGAACACCATGATGCCAGATTACGTGACCAAAACTTTATCACGCATAAGGCACATCCCCATCCTTTATCTGCTTTTGGGCAGGTAGGCAGGGCAAATAGCCTTACCTCTATTTTAAAGATAAGAAAGCAGCAGGAGGAAGAAAGAGAAAGCAGCACCTCCTTGGCACCAAGCACGGTCTGGAGCCTCTTTGGGGACAAGAAGGAGGTTCTCCTTCCTGCTCCCGCCGGCTCTGAAAGTTAAGTCTCTTTATCCCCGATTTACAGATAAATACACTGAGGGTCAGGGAGGTTAATGCTCCGCCCAAGGTCATACAGCTCTTAGGAGGCTAAATGTCATCAAACTTCTGGGACTAATGTGCTGTGTGGTGTTCTGTGAGTCCATGCCCCACTCTGGGCCTGTTTCCCCATCTCTGAAATAGAGTAGATGGACAGGGTGAATCTATCTTCTAGGCCCTCTCAGCTCTGACCGTTTGTGGGGTTGGGTCTATAATCTTCAAAAGGATGCTGGGTCTTGAGTCCTCAAAGCCACGTGAACCCCTGCCCAAATACCCTCTATAAGGCTCACCTCCCTGGGTCTCTGTCTGTCTGCAAGGTGGGGTGACCGGATCTGCATGATAGGGCGTGGCGAGGAGAGGAACAGATGAGACCGGCCCAGCCCAGGAGGGACAGGCCTGTTGTGCCAGGAACACCTGGGGATGAGGCTTGGGGGCCCTGGGGCTGGGGGTGCAAGACGTGGTTCCTAAGATGGGGGGGCCCATGAAGGGGGGGGCCTCTGGGGCTCTCCCATCCCAGGCTAATTTATTGTGATACAAAAATCCGGCTCCAGGGTGGCGGGAAGGGGAGCTGAGCCCAAGCACGCTCCCATCCTGTTCTGTTGCACATATTTTCAGTATTTATTGTCCCCATATGTGATGCTGAACATTAAAAAACATGTTGCTGAGATTCCTCCAGAAAGGGCTGACATTTCACAATATTCCTCTGACGCCGGGGATTACTGCACAAGATGATGAAAACGTGGTTTATTCAAAACAGATTGGGGCGGAAGAAAACAATGGCAAGGCCTCGGGGAGGGCCCGGGGGAGGTGGGCCCCTGTCAGAGCACCAGACCCCAGGACAGCCTCTGTCCAGGGTGCCCCGAGGCCGGAGGGGTGGCCGCCCGGGACTGAATCGGGATGGGAGCAGAGACAGCACCCGTGCTGTTCGTAGGGGATAATAGTGGCTGGTGCTAATGGGGCTCTTCGTATGTGCCAGGCACCCTGCTAAAGGCCCCGGCAACACCCTGTGACCTCCCGCTCCTCCTGCTTTAAAGGGGGGACAGAAACTGAGCTAAGCAGCTCCCCCAAGGCCACAGCTGTAGTCAGTCACAGAGTCAGGATTACAAACTTGGGTTTTGATCCAAAGACCTTGCTTTTAACCACAGCCACGTGGCAGAAAGCACCCCCGGCATGGAGGCAGCTGGCTTGCTATGTGATCCTGGACAAATAGCTTAACCTCCCTGGGCCTCTGTTTCCTTACCTGCAAAATGGGGGTGATGACCGGGCCTGCTTTGATTGCCTTGATAAGATGTGGTGGGGTCCAGGGAACCCAAAGAGGGGAAAGATGAAGAGGTGGAGAGTGGGATTTCAGGTGGAGGGGATGGTGGGGAGGAACATGTGGCAGCCGGAGGGGGATAGAAGGCTTTGGCAGCCAGGCTGGCTCAGCTGTCCCTTGAAGGGGATTTTGAGCAGGTGGCTTTGGTCTCTTGGCCCCTGTTTCTGCTCTGTAAAGTGAGCTGTGTGGACTGGGTCACCATGGAGGAGACCCAGGAGGGTTCTGGATGGAGCCGGGGCTTTGAGTGCTCCCTTTTCCCTTCTCCAGGCCTTGGTCTGCCCATGGAGGCAGGTGGCTGCATACGGGTAGCAGCAGAAGTCACCCTGGAGGGAAGGCATCCAGCTCAGAGCCTTGCCTAAGGCTGCTGTCCAGACACATGCATCTGTCCTGAGGCAGGGGAGACAGTCCCCTAACCCAATGGGTGTCGCAGGCAGCGATCCCCTCACCCTCTCTCTGCCCTCAGCCCCAGAAAGTGGCTCCTCTCCTGAGCACAGCTCTGCAGTCTTGGGAGCCCAGGGACAGGGGTAACTTCTGGGGCACCCTCTCCCCAAGGCCTGCGTGGACACCTCATTCCCGAGGCTCAATACTTCTGAGGTATTGCACTTCCATTTTATTTAGTTCTTGGACAAGGGAATGTTGGAGAATGGGGACACGGTTTGGCCTAAAGCAGGGGCTCCGAGCCACTTTGGAAAGTCAGGCTGTGGGGTCTCCGGCAGCAGTGATTACAAGGGCAGTGCCCTCAGCCAGCGGCACCCAGGACCAGGTGGCAGGAAGGGCTGCCTGCAGACAAGCCCCACATTCTCTCCCACCGCAGGTCCACCCTCCCCGCAGCCCCCTCCTTCCAGCCTCTCCCTCTTTCCCTCTGGGTTAAGGCAGAAGCTGCTGCAGGCCGCAGAGGGGTGCCAGCGCTGTCCCCTCCAATGACCCTCACTCTGGGCCTTCTGCAGGCGGCCCCAGGCCTGTGAGATGGGTGCCTGCCTCCAGTCTGTCGCATGTGGCGCTGACTCTGAGGCTTCCAGATTCACAGCCTCCGCTGTTGCCTCCCACAGGGACTTGGCTTCTCTCCGCTCCTTCCAGGGCCTGTGGCCACGCTGCCAACATCCTGCAAGGCCTTCCCCTGGGCTCCAGGCTCTCCTGGCCATGTCAGGGTACCCAGGGCACCCTCTTGGGGCCGGCCTACAGCTTCCTGCTGCCTTCCCTGGCCAGCCACTCACTAATTCCACCTTCCTGAGTGCTGGTTCTGAGCCCTCCCAAGACCTGGGGAGACAGCGGGGAAGGAAGCAGGCCTGTCCCTGTGCCCAGAGCACCTATGCTAGTGGGGATACAGAGATAACAAGTAAGCAAATGACTCTTTAGCTATACGTGAGTCCTTTGGAGGAAAACTAGAGCAAGAGAAGGGAGAGGGCATGATGGGAAGATGGACATTTTGAGGGGAGAGAAAGTCCACCAAGGAGGGGGCCTTCAGTAGGGGCCAGGAAGAGGAAAGGAGCATGCCCTGGGGGGCACCAGGAGGGGTGGGTAGAGTCCCTGAAGGGAAGAGGACAAATGCAAAGGCTCTGAAGCTGAGCAGGACCCAAGGAGTTTGAGAACTGGCCTGAAAGTGGCCACCAGCCTGGTGGGGACAAACAAGTAAGGGGAGCCTGGGGCAAGAGGAGATCAGAGAGGTGGCAGGGCAGATCCAGGGTTCATGTGGGCATGGTCAGGACCTCAGATCATATTATAAGGTGATAGAAGCCCCTGGAAGGGGCCTTGCTCCTTCACAGGTGAGGAGAGGGTGGCAAGGGCATAAGAGGACATTTGGAACAAGAAGCACCATAGTGGCATTCCTGCCCTTGTCCAGGTTTTAGCTCTAATCCTAAAACCAGCATAAGAACTTGGTACAATTATTCATTCTTTGACTCATCCCATTCTACAGATGAGGAAACCGAGGCTCCCAAAGGCTGTGTCCCAGTCTCAAGCTCATGAATCTGGCGATTTGACCCCAAAGTTGCCTCTTACCAGGTGGGAGTGGGGTTTGGGGATGGACTGGGCCCCTGCCCCCAGAAGCCACCAAGAAAGCAATCCAGGGAGGGGGCTATCTGCCGAAGAGGCTCAGCCTGCCCCCAGGCCCTTCCCCACCTAGGACCCAGAGAGATGGGACAAGGTGCTGGGCCTTGGTTTGGCTGCTTGTAACCAGAGGGTTTGGGATTAAGAATGCAAAGACCCGCCAGACCTTCTCTGCAAGACCTGGGTGCCAGGAATTGGAGTTCATAGCAGGGACCCCAGGCTCCCTGAGCCAGGGGCCAAGCTGCAGGGACTCCCGTGAGCAAGCAGGGGACTGCCTGGCACAGGGACCAGAGAGTCGGCCCCTGCAGGCCTAGGCCCAGCCTGCACCCATTGGGCACCACTGTGTACCGGGCACTGCCCACACAGCTTCCACCGACTGGGAGGCTTGGCTGGGCCAAGGTTTTGCAAGTATGATATTCAAAATGTTTAACACCTGGGACGGTTACACAAGTTACACAAGTTAAAGCATCCACTTTAAAGTTTACAACTATTTTTAAACTTTGTACAAGTTTAAAAATATTTTCCCCAAATTGTTTGCCCAGTCGACTATACCTATCACCAGAACTGCTTTCCAAGCGAAACAAGTGGTTAACACGCCTTACTCACCAAATCGATTTAAAGTTGCCCTCACAGACGTGAGAGCTGATGCAGGGGGCCCTCATCCAGTGCTTCCACATAACCCCTTAACCCCGCGGGTCTGTAGGGCTCAGGGTGCTGACACATCTTACGGGGGGCAGCCTGGACAGCCCCCCCAACACCCCAGGAGCAGGGACTCTACAGGACGGGTTTGCATCTCAGGTGCAGCAAATCACTGGGGTGCCTCGCGGGAGCCTGGAAGATGTGGGGTGGGGAGAGGCCTTTGGGGACCGTCCTCCCTCTTGCCAGCCCTGGTTGGTGCCGGGATCTCTCACTGACCCTGCTGCACCATCCAAAGGCCCCCAGGTGACTGACGAGACAGCCCCACCCTGGCTCCGCCCCCCACAGAGCCCCACCCCTCTGCCTCGGCCAATCAGCTGCGGCAAGTCCCAGGAGAGGGGCTGCGGGAGCTGGAGGGCATCTTGCCATCTCTCCCTGCCATGGAGAGGTAGACTGAGGACAGGAACGAACGGGAAGCCGGCTCTCCCCAGTATCAGACATGCGAGTCCTGGAGCGAGTTGAAATCCCTTAGCGTGGGCTCTCGGGTCAGCCGAACTAAAGGCCCTGGCTTTGGCGATTGCATACTGCGCGGCCTTGGGCAGGGCAGCCGGCCTCTCTGAGCTTCAGCATCGTCATTCCTTTCTTCAGTAATATATCGTTGAGCTCCTCCTGTATGATCTAGATTCTGGGGACACATGAAGGATAAATACACAGCTCAAAGATGAAATCCTGCCCTTGGGGTGCTTTCAGAAAACAGAAGAGCAACTAGATACGAATGGAAGGTCAAAGAGTCGCGCTGGCATGGGGGAAAAAATCACACAAGGTGAGCACAGAGAAAGTGAGGATGGGGAGAGAGGCCGTGTCAGAGGGGGAGCAGGACGCCCTGGTCATGCCATTTAAGCAGATCCTTCCAAGCAGCGGGGACAGCAAGTGCCAGGACTCGGAGGCGGGAGCATGGTGACACCGTGAAGGGCAGCAAGAGAGAGCAAGGCCAGAGAGGTTGTAGGGGGTGGCAAAGCATTGGATGGAGCATGGATCTGCACTGAGTAAGGTGGAAGCCCTTAGGGTTTTGCTGGGAGGAGTGGCGTGACTCTGCCTAGAAGGTCTGTTCTGCCACGTGGCACCTACACCGTCAGAGGGTGGGTGGGAGGCGGGGAGAGCCATAGGAGCCAGGTTGCTGTCCAGGAGAGACACACTGGCTTGGATGAGTGTTGGCATTGGTGAAGGGTGGGGAGTGACTCGACTGAGACCCAGTTGGAAAGGAGAATTCTGGAATGGAGGCTTTTGTCCTGACATGGCTCTGAGGAGCAGGACACTTGAGTGTCCACTTCACCTCCTGGGTGTACATGACAATCAGGCTCTGAGAGGGCATGAATCTGTCCAAGGCCACATAGCCAATTCACAGTTCACATCATGGATCCAGGCCCTCGCCCTCCCCAGGGATATGTCATTCAGCAGCCTGGACAGCTGGCACCAGATTGAGTTGCCGGATTTAGCAAACTCAGTAAAATTTGAATTTCAGGTGCACAATGCCAAAAAAAGTTAGTATAAGTATATCCCATGAAATATTTGGCACATACTTATACTTTAAAAACCTATGTGTTATGTTAAAATAAATTTAGTTTGAAATGCTAGTGATAAATGAAAGCGAGGGGTAAGGGGTATGGTATGTATAATCGTTTTTTTTCTCTGTTATCGTCTTATTTCTTTTTCTGTTGTCTTTTTATTTTTTCTAAATCGATGCAAATGTTCTAAGAAATGATGAATATGCAACTATATGATGATATTAAGAATTACTGATTATATATATAGAATGGAATATATGTTAATGTTTTTGTTTGTTCATTGTTAATTTTTTTAAATTAATAAATAAAAATTAAAAAAAAAACACCTATGTGTTGCTTATCTGAATTTCGAACTTCACTGGGCCTCCTGTATTTTATCTGGCCACCCTAGCACCAAGGCCAAGGTAAAACCTCAGAAGAACAAAACAAACTACTCTTCTGTGCTCAGCCCCTTCTTCTGGGTTCCACGCTGGGCCCACCACTTCCAGGAAGATTGTACCAGCTTCTCTGGCCTCTGCTCCCTGCCAGAGCTCCCTGCCACCAGCTATTCTCTGAACACACATGGCCTTTGTTAGCCATATCATTGGCACCTGCTGGGTTTCATCCAAGGTTTTAGGATGTTGATCTAGCCTCCAGAACCGTGCCACAGTCCTAGACCTGGTCCCTGGGCTGTGCCCATCTACAGGGGTCACTGGCCTCTTTTAGCCTCTGTTTCCCATCCATACATGAGCTCAGTTCATTTCAAGAAACATATACTGAGTGCCCAGTGTATGCCAGGCATCCTGCAGGCCTCTGTGAGTTCACAAGTAAATGACACATCCCGGGAGGGAAAGAACAGGATGGCTGAGACAAATGAGAACCAGGTGGAAAAGGGTGCAGTCTATGAATGTATAAGCACAGGATGCCAACCCCAGTCCTAATACTTAAGCTGTGTGATAGTGAACAGCTGAATTAACCACTCTGAAGTATTAAATCCAATCTAAGAAATCAGCTTTTGTTTTCCCTTGTCCCTGTGTCAGCCTAGTAGTTTTAGGTTTGCTATCAAAATTTAGTTTGTTTTAATAGTAATTTTCATTGGTGACAAGGATGAGGAAAAGGAGAGAGGTGAGAGTAAATTCTATAACCCCTATGCATAGTAACTTGAAAGTAGGTATCAATGTCCATATCATATCCCTTGATAACCACAATGACCCATCCCATATGCTACAAGAGACAGTACAGGAGCAGTCTGCCTGGGTTCAAATCCCACACCACTACTCCCTCAGCTGTGTGATCTTGGACAAGTCAGTTGATCTCTCTGGGCCTTAGTTTTTCTTCCTGAGCACTGGCAGTCAGGCCTTTTTCCTCTAAGAAAGAAAACTAATTCTCTGTGCCATATGAAGAAAAAAAGACCCAGAGCTCCGCTGAATGGCACAAACAACCATCCTACAGAGAAACTCATAGCTCACAACCCCCACTTGTGAGCGCTGAGCCTCTGCACAGCTTTTTAGTCCTTCATCCTAAATAAGGGGCAGAAAATTAAACAATTCCAGACCCCAAGAACTGTCAGTAATGGAAAAAGCACTATAGCAATCAGTGGGGGTAAGAAGGAACTGGCAGGAACAGAGATTATGCAAGGAAAAAAAGAAGACAAATGGAACTCTCATTAATATCCTCAGAGAAGTAAGAGCATCTATTGCATCCCTGGAATAAGAAGAGGCCTCCCTAAAAGGGAACATTCCGAGATTGAAAAAGAGAGCTCTTTGGAAATTAAAACCGTAAGGACAGAAATTAGAAAATAAAGTTGAAGAACTTACGCAGACTGTATAGCAAAAAAAAATAGAGATGGAAAACAGAGAAGAAAAAGAGAAGCCCAATCCAGAAGATCCTTGAATAATAGGCATTCCAGAAAGAGAGAAGGTAGGAAATGGAGTGGAGGAAATCATGACTGAAACAATTCAAGAAAATTCCCCAGAACTAAGGACACAATTTTCTACATGGAAAGAGCCCACCAGCATGCCCAACCAAGGCCCATTAAATTGGATGTTCTGAACACAGGGACAAAGGAAAGATCCTCTTCTCTACGAGAAAGAAAAATGCCGTCTTATCCAAAGGATCAGAAATACGAATCCGTACCATCTTCTCAATTCTTTTAGAAGCCAAAGAGCAAAAGAACAATGCCTTCAAAATTCTAAAAGAAAATCATTTCCAGCCTAGAATTATACACCCAAGCAAACTCTCAATCAAGGGGAAAGGCATCTTCAGCTATTCAGGATCTCAAAATATTTACCTGCTATGCATGCTTTCTAGGGAAATGCTTGAAGATGCACAACCCACAAAGAAAAGGGGATAAACCAAGACAGAGGAAGAGATGGGTTCAGGAAACCAAAGCTCCAACCCAGGAAAGGGGCTGAGGGATTCCCCAGGAGGGTGGAGCAGGGAGGCAGCGGTGCCCCCTGAGTACCAGGCAGGGAGGGCAGCCAGCTCCGCCTGGAGCAGGTCAGAGACATCCTCACGCTGATGAAAGTGATAGAACAGCTGGCGTGCATGGACACCCTGAGACAAGACTGAGACAACTGGCAGAGTTTGGAGGGCAATTTTTGATAGGTACTTTGAGAACTGTGCAAACACTGAGAGAGAGAGAGAGAGAAGTGGGGAGGGAAGGAAGGAGGAAAAGAGAGACAGAAAGAGAAAGTTATTCACATCAGGGAAAATAAAAAGTTTTGCAGTAAAGAAAAAGTATTCATAATGTTCTACAAAGTTCAGGTCTAAAGTATGTATGCAGTTATAATAGTTTAGCTTAATGATGATGATGATGATCTAAATCAAAAATCACAAGATAATTAGATTTTGAGGACGGGGTGGACTCTGTGTGAATGGGTGTGTGTGCGTGCGCCTGTTCACTCAGGGAAGGGATGGAGAGAGCTAAACTTTCATCCTTCAGGGTGGGAAGTTAATAGATAATGGCTAAACTTTTCAACCAAGAATTAGTCCTCCAAGCCAGGGAAGTGAGTAGCAAAAGGATCCGTTTAAATGCTTGAAGTAAATGCCTCTGGGAAAAAGGAAATGGGTAAAGGTGGTGCCCACAATTGTTGTTTTCCTAACAACTCTTATCTAACCAGCTCATGTGTTATAATGTGGCTTGTGATCAATTACGTATATGTTTAATATTGATAAAATTAATTCAAACAATGGAAGGAGAGAGAGAGAAGAAGGAAAGAGGGAAGGGAGGGAGGGATGGAAGAGAGAAAGGAAAGGAAGAAAGAAAGGGAAGGGGGAGGGAAGGAGGAAGGAAAAGAAAAGACTGGAGAGAAGCTACTCTGCACAATGATTATCTCTGGATGCAGAGACGGCGGGTAATTTCTTTCCTTTTTGTTCTCCCCAGTTTGGTCCACGGTAGTGCCAGGCAGCCTCTTATTCTTGTGGCGCAAGTGGAGAATCAGGAGCAAGTGACGACTGCCTGGCAGCCTGTCCTGGCCCGTCCATGCTAAGCCCTCAGAGAGCCTGCTGGGGACTGAAGGGAGAGGGGCAGCCAAGAGCGGCCGGGGAGACCCGCAGAGCCCGGGCCAGCCACGCCGGCCCCCGTGGGCCAGAAGAAAGGGATCCCGGGCAAACGCCGCAAAGAGCATCTGAGCGCGGCCCGGAAGTCCCCACTTCAAAGCCCGGCGCTAATGCCTCCCGACAAGCGTGGCCGAGCCTCGGGGTGTCCCCTCGCCGGCTGACAGCGTCTGTTTCCAGACAAAGCCGAGAGGAGCGCGGCGGTGTGCGGCCGGGGGCACGCTGCGACCAAACATTGGCCTGGTCGGGAAAATGATTTCACCCCCAGGCCCGCGGCCAGGCATTCATGCCCATCTAGGGCTGGCTGGTCATGGCGCTTCTTCCCCAAACGCCCTCTCCCCTCTTCTCCCCATCAGGGTGGCCTTTGATCCTGGGCTGGAATCACTCTCCCAACCCAAACCCCACCCATAGGCCCACCCACCAGCCCGGCAGGAATCTCTTTCCCAGCTGGTGGCCCGGTGGGAAGGAGAAGGCTGGAGCCCGACAAAATCCTGCTCTGTCCCTTTCTCTAACTTTGTGATCTTAGGTAGGTTATTTAAACCCTGATCCTCAGTTTCCCTCATCTGCAAAATGGGGATAATATCTTCATTACAGTGTTGTGGGGAGCTCCATAAATAATGCCCACAGGCAGCCAATAAGAAGCAAAATAGCTATTCCCATTACCTGTTGCTGCCTGACAATTTGCCCCCAAAGCTTCGTGGTTTAGAGCAGAGGCCATTTTATTTGCTCATAATTCCTGTGGGTCAGGAATTTTGGTGGGACTCCATGCAGTGGCCCTTCTGCTCCACACAGCATCAGTGGGTATTTGCTCAGCTGCATTTGGCTGGCATCTGGCTGAGCAGGGAGGTCCAAATCCACCTCTCTCAGGCGGCAAGCAGGTGACGCTCGTGACAGCCAGGAGTTCATCAAGGGGACTTCAGTTCTCCTGCAAGTGGGACTCTCTGGGTGGCTATTGGGTCCCAAGATGGAATGTTCCAAGATGGGTGAAACAGGAAGCTACAGGTCTCTCAAGGACTTGCACAGTGCCACTTCTAGCACATTCTATCGGTCAAAAGTGAACCCATATCCAAGGGGAAGTGAAATTCAGTGGGGGAAGCAGCAGAGAAATTGCATTTATCTTCAGTCCACCACAGTAGATGTCATCATTCTCAGTTCTGCACCTTCCTGCCCAGGGCTCATGGGTCAGCTACGCTCTATTATAATGTGGCTTAAGGTCAAGAGCCACTTGTTCCTTGTTTCATGCAACAACTAATATTTATTGAGCATATTTATTAGTATGTGCTAGATACTAGGGATACAGTCAATGAGCACAAAAACCATAGCTGCAACCCCACAGAAGGTTAGATCCTTCCTGAGAAGACAGAGCTTTGAAAACCATTGACTACAGTAGGGTATGATGTGAACTGGGTGGGGAGGAGGGTGCATCACAGGGCAGGGCAGAGAGCGCCACTCTGGCACTGGGGTGAAGAGGCTCTGGAGGCAGGACACCTGGGTACAGGTTGACGAAGGCCCAGCAGCTGACCAGGCCTCATGGGAGCAGAATGCACTCGGGCCAGGAGACAGAGCAGAAGTAGAAGTGCAGTCAGAGTGTGGCTGCATGGCACAAAGCCAACTGCAGGACCGGGGGGGTCTTGGAAGCTTAGAGCAAAGGGTGTCCCTGAAGGAACTCAGGCAGTCAGGGAATATGCTTAGCTGTTAATTCTGCAAAGTTGAGTCTGGCCAAGGCGGAGAAAATGGATGAGAACAGGGAAATGCCAGGAACCTGCAGTTTGAACAAGACACGTTGGTGAGGATGGAGAGAAGTGCATGAGGGGTTCAGGGGGTGGTCAGGAGTCCTGTCAGCAGTGCTAGGGAGAGGCTGGTGGGGGACCGATGGGGCATGAGGAGGAGGGATGACCCAGGATGTGAGTGCCTCATGTGAGAATATGGATGGATGCGGTATGCTTTATTAAGATGGGCAGCACAGACTGCTGAGCAGACCTCAGGGGTGAGGGGGAAGAAGACAAGGCGCTCAAGGGCTCTCAACATGGAGATGTCCCATGGGCATTGGATATGTCCATCTTTGGCCCAGAAAAGAGGTCTGGGCTGGAGATACCAAATTGGCAGCCATCAGCACAAGCCAAGTTATACCTCAATAACCAACAACCCTCAATTCTAAGACACTTGTAATAGCAAAGACTTCTTTCTCACTCATGCTGTTGTCCACTGCAGGTTAGGTGGGATTCAGCAGAGCCTGGATGGCATTCCGCAATAAGCTCTGTCCTGAAGCCTGAAGGATCCATTTGGGGCTCTCCCACCCTTACTCCAGGTCTTCCAAGGCATACCTACCTGTTGGGGCAGGTTGCATGAAATGGACTGGCTGGCCCAAGCCATGTGGAATTGGCTGTGTGCTTCCTGGGGTTGGAAGGGAAGGCTGGGGAGCAGGCCTGGAGGCCAGTCTGCATTCTGTATGGGTTTCCAAGGCAGGCAGCTGCTGGGGTCAGCGAATTCCTACGACGTCAGGTCTTTCTCTGTACTAGACTCACCATGCACACATGCCTGGGAAGAAGTGTCCAATTAACCATGTCTAATCGCACACCCACCCTGAGCCCACCAGGACATATCCACTAGGGCTCTGCAACCAGAACAAGGAGGCTGGGAAGCTCAAGCACAAACATACTGTGAAACGCATATGCTGCCGTGCACATTTCAACCTTTTCATAAGATTGCACCCATGTAGTCAGCACCCAGATCAGGATTTACACTTCCAGCAACATCCAGCACCAAGCCAGTCTACACCCCCAAAGATAACTACTGTTCTTACCTCCATCCCCTTTTTCTAGTCTGGTGTGTTCTTGAACGTCTGGTCTGTTCTTGGAGACATATAGTGCATACTCGTTTCTGGCTTCCATGCCTCATTTCACTGAGAGGTTCATTTGTGTTGTCTCATGCAGCAGTAGTTTGTTTCCCAACCCTCCGCCCCCACTGTGGAGTGTTTCCTTGTAAGGATATGCCACCCTCCATTTCTCCTATTGAAGGACATTTGGGGCATAGGCTCCATATATTTTTGTCAAACTGAACCAAGTTGCTTTAGAAGGAAGATGCGCACAGAGGTGCATCATTTTCATCCTTCTATTCCGCATCCCAGCCTCCAATACAGCATCCTGCAAGTATGGGGCTCAGTATGTGCTACGGACTGAAAATGAAGCAAATCCAGCCTCGTCCTTGACTCTTGGCCCAGTGCTCCCGTACCTCCCCTGGGCTCTTCTTGGTCTCCAAACGGAGAATTTGGGGTCTCATCTTGGCCCAAGGGATGGAGTTAATCCCCTGAAGGCTGGGGCTGTCTGGAGCAGGCATAGTTCTGATGCATGGATGGGACTCCAGAAATGCGTGTGGAATGGATGGAATTGAACAGAGTTGACACGGGAACACTGGCTCAGGCCAGAGGACGATGAGAAGAACATGACTCCCAAGCTCCCAGAAGCCCGGATTCGTCTGGGGCCCAGGCCAGGTTCCGGCCTGGCAAGGACAGGGACGGACGCTGCTCCTGTTTTTGCTACAGTTGGCAGAAGACTGTGACAAGGTTCCCTCAGGCCAGGCCCTCGCAACCAGGACGGTTGGGAACCGAAAGCGAGGAGGCAAAGTAGGGGAACAACCTCTCCAGACCCCCTCCCCTGGGCTGCTCAGGCCAGGCTGGCCACCCTTGCCATGGTGAGAACCGCAGTGGCCTTGCTCTCCCAGGAAAACCGAGAGTTGTGCACCCTTCCCACCCATCCCCAGTTGAAACTGTTGCAGATCTTCATCAGATCCCAGGACTTCAAGGCATGGGCCCGTCAAGGGGGTGTGCAGGGTGACCTCGGAGGGACAGCTGAGGTGGATGGCAGAGTGGAGGGGCGGCCAACCAGGCAGGAAACCCAAGTCCTATCCAGTGGCAGCACCGAGGCTGGTGGGAGTTGGGGCAGGGCATTGTGGTTTGGAGTCTACCAGACCCTGTGAACCCCCATTAGGCTATTTACTTGCTTTGTGACCTTGGATAAGTCACTTCACCACTCTGAACCTCAGCTTTCTTATTTGAAAATGGGATTGTCCCTGTACCTCCAAAAGCCATAAAGAAGATTAAATCAGAGAACTTCTGGGCAAAGCCTGGCATGCAAAAAGGCCTCAGTAAGACCACCCTTGGTCTGCCCATCTTCTGATCTTCGCCCATTGCATGGGACTGGACAGAGGTGGGTTAATGGGACCCTGGAACTCGAGAGCAGGCTCAAGTCGATCCAATCAGTATTCTGGGGATTTTGCTAAGAGGGGGGCTCCTTCTTCTGATTTTTCTTAAGATGCTGGCTTCTGGGATAGGCTTGGGGTATTGCTTTTCAAGAAAAACCCCAATCCTCAAACCAAAGGCTAAAAATGGGAGAGTATAAAAAGAAGGCTGGGAAGAAAAACAAGTTCATTTCTGGAACTAGTGCAGTGATTGTAAATAAACGAATGAGTGAAGGGAGGAACTGAATAAATGAGTGACTTGAAGAACAATAGAAATAACAACAGCTAAAACATAAGATGTTTGCCCTGGGCTGGACATTCTGACAAGTGCCTATTTCATTTAAGCTTCACAGAAGACCACATGAAGTAGGTACCATTTTCCTTCCCATTGCACAGTTCAAGAAACTGAGACACAGAGAGGTGAAGTGACCCGCCCAAGAAGAGCAACCTCCCAACCCAAGGACAACAAACTGGAATCCCCAGACTGTGGGTTCCAGAAGCCTCTCTGCTCCTTGATGAGCCATGAATTGAATGGAAGGAGGGTGGGGGTGGATGGTGGGATGGATGGATAGATGAGTGGATGGATGGATGGATGGACGGATGGATAGGTAGATAAA
The DNA here is from genome assembly GCA_004026745.1 of Myrmecophaga tridactyla. Classification (NCBI taxonomy): domain Eukaryota; kingdom Metazoa; phylum Chordata; class Mammalia; order Pilosa; family Myrmecophagidae; genus Myrmecophaga; species Myrmecophaga tridactyla. Next base: position 19,684 of record PVIY010013820.1, on the reverse strand, counting down.
TGATGGAGGATGAATGGATGGATGGATGGATGGGTGTGGATGGGTGGATGGATGGGTGGAGGGATGGACAGATGATGGATGGGAAGGATGGATTGAGAGATGAAGACATAAAGAAAATATTAAGTGTAAGCATGGATGACTGCAGAAAGCAGGATGATGCCTGGGGCTACCTCTAAGAAGTTCCATGGTGTCTGCCAGAGCACAGGAGTCAGGAGTTTATAAGATGTTAACAGATGCCTGGAAACCCAAGCCGTTCCCCACCCTTCAGCTCTAATATTGCCACCATTCCCATGTCATTCCTTCAAGGTAAGCCTTGCCCTCAACCAGCCCAGTCCCACAGGAAGTTCCCTCTGCCATCAGAGCAACCTGTAGGAATGACCGCTTCAGATCCCTCCTTTGGGAGGGAGAGAAGCCGCGGAGGCCCCTGGAGCTGCGAGACTCCATATCCCCTCCCCAGCTCCAGGGAAGTTGCTGTCTCCAGGCCAGTCAAAGTCACTCCCTCCCACAGAGCAGTGCCCAGATGCCCCTGAGGAGAGGGAAACAGGGAAACCAGGCACCCTCTTGCTGTAAGCAGTTGGCTTGTGGCCCCTCCCTCTGCTCTCAATTTTTCCGCTACCAGGAGACTGGATGTCGTGGCGTTATCACAGCAGGTGCCATGTGCGCAGCTCACACGGTGCTGGGCGGCCCAAGAATGTCCCCCTCCCTCATGGGACACCCTCCCGGCCAGCCTGCTCGGCGACAGTGGTGGCCCCCAGGTCTCCCTGGGGAGCACTGAGCCCGTTTGGTCCCTGGGCCTCAGTTTCCCCTTCTATCAAATAAAGGACATGACATCTGCTCCACCTGCCTTTCAGGGGGAAAAGAAAAACGCTTACATTGCACTTATTCTGTTCTGGTCCTCGTTCTAATCGCTCTACAAATAATAGTAAGCTTAATTTCTACACAATCCTGCGAAGTAAATCATATTATTATTTCCTCGCTGTACAGCAGAGGCCCCACCTCTGTCACGCCCCAGGTCCCCATCCTGCCCTGCCTGTCCCCAGCCGGTCACACCCCTGTGGCTGACCAAGAGGGAGACTGTCTCTGCCCTCACTGGCAGCCTGACTGCCTCCCTCTATATCCTTCCACTGGGCCCCCTTCATTCTCACTCTTCTTCCTGAACCTGCTTTCCTTGCCCTTTCTGTCCAGCACCAAAATCTGCTCCTCAGTGACCCCTGGGGATTCCATAAGTGACCTTCTCCACTCTCTGGCTCTACCCAACATCCACAGAGACTGCCCTGTCCCTCACTGGCCCTGCCTGCTGTCTCCTGCCACCCTGTCGCCATTCCCATTGCTGTTCCTCTCCTGGGCTCCAGAACAAGCTGTGGCATCCTTCCTGAGCTCAGCACCTCATTGTAGGCACCTCCTTCCCTCTCCCCACCCTGGAGGTGCTCCGAACCCTCAAACCAACTTTTGTAGCACACAGGACTCTACAGTCACAAGTTGACTTCAACAAATAAAGAAATGCATTTATCAAAAACTACAACAAAAAAAAACTGGAAAAATCAAGGGGATCTAGGTCTAGATTCAGGTACAGCTTGATTCAGGACTCAAACCCAGTCTCTCTCTACCTGCCTCTGGGCCCCAACAACTCCAGCGTCCCATCCTCCCAGCACCTTGCCCAGTGGGGAGTGAATCCACTTCCCTGATGTCCCAAACAAAAGCCTGGGAACTGAATTTCCTGGGGGTGGAGTTGGGGGTGGGGAGTGGAATGTGCTGATTGGCTTGGCCAAGGTCACATGCCCACACCCCTGAACATGGGGGTGGGTTGGGAGCAGCTTCCTCAGAGCAGGAGGTCCTAAAGAATTGCTGAGATACGGGTCCCATAGAAAAGATACAGGAAACCAGCGAGGGCCGCCATGAATTCCCATGGCTTTTCCCCCACCAGGTGGGCAGGATCACTTCTTGCATCTTGTTCTCACTCCAACCCGCTCCTCCTTTAAGAGTTTATGCTCTGAAATTCCCTCTTTGGTTGTCAAGAGCCCTGAGTGACCAGGCTGACACCCAGCCCCCTCCCCACTCGCACAGCCACAGCCTTCTGACCCTGTCCCACGGCAAAGCTCCTAAGCTGCCCACTCTCTCTCCAATGGCTCTCTGCTCCCACCCCGCAGTGCGCCTGCCCTGATGACTCTTCTGAGAGCACACCACCAATGAGCCCCCTCCCCATAAAAACATTTTTTTGTTCCTTCCATTGCTGGGCTAGAACGTATCTTACACATTCAATACAAAATACACTTCTTACAAAGGCAGAAGAGATTGAGAGGAGGGCTGTGCAAACACATGGTTGCCTGGATGACTGTCCCCTACTGGAATGAGCACATTTCAAGAGTCTTCCCATGGGAGCCAGTAATGGACACGAACCCCGTGCCTGCCTCTCCCAGGGGTCCTTGCCCCCACAGGCAGGGAGGGAGACGCAGTGGGGGGCTTTGTGCTGTGTTCAGGAAAGAGAGTGAACCCCATGTGAGGCTCAGCATCCAAGAAACAGGGTCCAAGAGAGAATTACCTTGTAGAAACGTGAGAAGGAAGACAAGAGTTAAAGCCTTTGGCACTGCCAGGGATGCCCAGAACAGCCCTTATCGGGGAAGCTGTCAGAAAGTGATTATACACTGTTCCCAGAGACTCCAGGGAGGATAGTGTTTCTCTAAATCAGAAGAAAAGTCAGTTGAGTTTAGTGACAAAAGAAAGGCATGTGATCAGATACTGTTATTTCTTTAGCTTTTACTTTAAATTGTGTGGCTTTCTTTCTGGGTATCATACGATACCTAGGTGATCATTTATGTTATTGTGTCAGTAGTACTGTATTTTTTATGAACACTGAAAAATTTAACAGTTTTGTTGATGGTGCTTGGGGGACATGGGACCTCTGGGCTTCTGTGACCCAACTCAAGAACCAGTTTTCCAGGGAGCTGGAGCAGTGCTGAGAAGGAGGAGCCAGGCTTAAACCCATAGATGCTGCTGGGAAGAGAGGAGAGGCTAGAACAGGCAACAAGGGTCCTGGGAGTCAGGGGAGGAAGGGAGTGGAGGGGGAGGGGGACAGAGGGGAGAGATCACGGGAAAGCTTCTTGGAGGGTTAGGGCTCCGCTGAGACTTGGAATGATGGGTGGGTGTGTGTGGACAGCTTAGAGGAGGCAGCTTTCCAAGCAAATGGGTACCACATGAGCAGTGATGCAGGTAGAGCAGAGCTCAGTTTTAGAAAGAGTAAGATTCTATCCTGGCTGGAGAAAAACTAGCACATTGAAATATAATGCTGGTTAAATTAGGAAACAGGAAGAGTCATTAGGACACAAAATGCATAAACCTATAAAGAAAAGGAACAATAAAGTTCATAACATTTAAAGGAAAAAGTTGTCTATAGAGAAAAAAGTGAATAGATAAGCTACTAAAAAGAAGATAGCCATAATATATATGTCTGGCAAATTATATAAAGAACTCTTACCAAAACAAAACAAAGAAAAAGGTAAAAGACAAACAATCCATTGAAAAATGTGCAAGTGATATGAACAGGCAATTTGCAGAGAAGAAAACCTATGTGGCCCATAAGCATATGAAAAGACACTCAATTTCATTGTTAATTGTGAAATGTAAATCAAAATAACATTAAAATTCATAACAATTGTACCCTTCCTCCAAGAAATAAAAAGTCTGAAAATGGTAAGCATCAGTGAAGATATGGAGAACCAAGAAGTGTCACGCCTTGCTTGCGTCCTCTTGGGAGCACAATTTGGCAATACCCAGTGTAGGTGGAGATGCATGCATCCTATAACACGGCAGATCTCTTCCTAAGTAGGTAACTGGAGACTTTTTAAAGAATAACTGCAAAGTATCACACTCCTCTTATCCAGAAGTGGGACTCCATGTGCCCTCCCCTTAAATCTGGGTGGGCCTATGATTCCTTCCATCAGTGAGTTCATGTGAAAATGAGGTTCTGTGACTTCCAAACCTCAGTCATAAAAGGCCAAGCAGCTTCTGCCTTGTCTACTGGGACACTCACTCTTGGTGCCCTGAGCCAACATAGAAGAAGCCTGACCAGTCTAAAGCCACCATGCTGGAGATGCAAAGATGGCCTTCAGATGACATTCCTGGTTGAACTCAGCCTTCCAGCCATTCTCTCAGAGCTGTCTTGTGTCTTCCATGCCAGCCGTAAGTGACCTCAGTCCACACCAGAAAGGAACAAAATCATCTCCCAGCTGAGCCTTCCCCAAATTCCTGGTGCCCAACATTTGTGAGACATAATAAAACAAGTGCTGTTTTAAGCCACTACATTTTAATCAGCCACAGAGAATTTGAGCCACAACCAACAGAATTTCATGCACATGTGCATTGAAAACATGTAAAAAGATGTTTATTACATCATTGTTCGCAAAATCCAAAAGAAAAAAGGACATAACGTAAATCTTCACTGAGAAAGAAGAGATTTTAAAAGCCATAATATAGTCAGAAGATGCAGCACGTTTCAGCAATGAGAATGAATGAGTTAGAGCTACTTGGGTCCACTGGATCATCTCAAAACAATGTTGGGCAACAAAAGCAAGTCGCAGAAGGATATGTGCAGCTTGGTGGCATTTATATAGAATTTTAAATTATGCAAAACAGTACAATATTTTGTTTATGGATGCTTATCTATATAGTGAAAATATTGCCACATGCAAGGGAATGAGGAACAGCAAATTCATTACTTTGGTTAACTTGGAGGAAGGAAGGAGAAGATGGGACCGGGAGGGGTCCACAAAGACCTTGGGCTTTTCCTCGTTTTATTTCTTTAAAGAAAATCTGAGGTAAATTGTTCAACTCTGAGAAATCTGAGAAGTGGTCCTGCAGGAGGATATTTCAAATATTAAACAACTGGTTCGTAATAGGCACCTTAGGTCCTTTCCCCCACCCAGGGCTGGGCCAGGCATTAACTCCTTAGCTGCCACATAGCAGAGGTGTCTTGCCAGGTCCAGGGGAGGGACCCAGTTCTATGGAGTGTGGTGTTCAGAGGCTCATGATGACAGCTCTTTACCCACCTGGATGGGCGCATTTTAGTATTTTAGCAACCAGGCCATCATGGCTGAATACCAGCCTGGGGTATGTGCGTATTAATTCTGTGAATTCATTTCATTATTCTCTGCCTGTGTGAAAGGCTTCATAGGTTTTTTAGAAGACATAGGTAGGGAGGATGCTGATTATGATAGAGAAGGAGATGGAATAGGGGGACATGACAGAACTAGCCTTCTCCCTTCCCGGCCAGAACCCCCACCCCCACGGGAAGGCTTGCTCAGTTCTTGAGATCTCTCCTTCCCCTCTCAGATACCCGGTGCTGCCCGGCCCTGTGGGCACAGGGATGAAGGGGACAATGTCCCTGCTCTCAATGGCTCCCACCAGAGCCAGGGGGACAGACCAGGCCGGGCAGTCACCCCTGCGGGCGGGGAGGAGGGAACACCGGGAGGAGGGGCACCCAGGCAGAGTGATGAGGGGAACATCGGGGTGAGCTGGGCACAGAAGTAGGAACTACTGAGAGGGGCGAGAGAGTGCAGAGCCCAGAGGCCTCCCCAGGGCCACCTTTCAGCCTGAAGAGGGTGGGCATGCAGAGCAGGGCCAGCGGGACGAGAGCCAGCCAGCCAATGGGGCCAGCCTTGCTGCGGGGCATCTGCCAGGGACCCGCAGTTCAATCCCGCCTGCTCCTGGGTGCCTGGGAGGGCCCTGACGGTCTCCGAGGAACGTGACAAGGCTGTGGGCCCTGCTTGGAGGCACGTGGGATGGTCAGCCCCGCAGCGCCATCTGCAAAGCTGCTCTCACGGGGGGCGGGGGTCCCTCCATTCACTCCCAGCCTCAGCCCCGAAGCCTCCCCTGGGCCTGGAGGAGGTCAGGGAGAGCCGGGGAGAAGAGAGCAGGCAGTTGAGATAGGTTCTCCTCATTTTTGGCCCCACCATCTTAGATTTGGGGTCCGGATGAATTCGTCACTTCTCACAGCACCCCCACCACACACACACACACACGTGTCACATATATGCATGTGTGCAACACAATCACACACACATACATACACACACACACCCCACGAGGCAGCCAGAGTGGATACCTTATTTCATTTCATTTTCTATCGTTTTTGCCCCTCAGGTGCAGAGATCCAAGTTAATCATAATTTTCAGGTCAAAGCACACGCAGCTTCTTTCCTGTTTTGTTTCATTTGCTTTACTTTCCCTTTTGTCTGCCCCCCTCCCATTCCCTTCTCTCCCCCGCAGGCATCGACTCCAATTTATTTGATATTCAATCTTGAATATGCCTGAAACCTTATAAAATGTGCAGTGAAGCTTTGCGTGGATTTATGTGTTCTCAATAAGCCATGTTACAGTGCCATAGTTCTCAAAGTGCGGTCCAGAGGTCCCTGAGGGGTTCCACAAGTTCCAGTTATTTTCATAATGATATTAGGACATTATTTGCCTTTTTCATCTCATTCTCTCACAAGTGGACAGGGGATTTTTCCAGGGGCTATGTGACGTATAGTATCACAACAGAATGAATACAGAAGCAGATAGGAAAATACACCTGTGTTCTATTAAGCCAGACACTGAAAAGAATTGCAAAAGCATTCAATCCTGCCACTTCTCTCCAGTTTTTTTTTTAACTTTGGAAAATATTGGTGTTTTTTGTAAAATATGTTATGTATGTTAACATGTAGCAGGCTAATTTTTTAATGAGTTAATAAATAAATACATTTTTACTTCTCAATTTTAACTTCTACATGAAAATATCGATAGATGTGACCACATAGGCAAAAACTCTTTGGTATCTGCAACAATTTTCAAGCATGTAAAAGGGTCCCAAGAGCAAAGCTTGAGAGTTGCGATTAAAACCCAGTATGTTTCCTTCTCTTCCTACTCCCTTGCTCTCAGTACTAGGATTCAGGAGCCTTTCCTGTGCTGTGTGTGCTTCCCTCCATGCTTCCATGTGGGCACCCAGCTCATTTCATGCACCCACTCCCTCAGAACACAAACTTGGGGTGCTGGTGGCACCCACTCACCATAACCGGTGCCGCCTGGGGCAGGCACCCTTCTGAAGACTGTTTCTGGAATGTACACCCAGGAATGGGATCCCGGACCAAACAGTAGATGCATGCTTAATTCACGAATATTTCCCAGACTGGCTGTACCTGTTTATACTCCTACACTCAGCTGTGCACCCGGTTCTCATCTCCCCACACACCTGCCAGCACCTGGTATCCATCATCCACCCTTCCAGCTCCTTGTTTTTATTTGCATTTCACTGATTCCTGGCGAGCTGGAGCATCTCTTGACATATGTAGAAGTCATTTGGAATGCCTCCTCTGAGGACTGCCTTCACGGATCCAGTACCCATTTTTCTACCAGCTTTTCTGTCTTTTCCTTTTTCTGTCCTGTCGATTTGGAGTTCCTTGCACGGTCTTGATCAGCGCGACTCAAAGTGGGAACTGACAACTGATCCATGAACTGTTTATTAAATCAAGGCACTGCTTCTGAACTAAACTAAACTGGATTTACATTCTGGAACTCCTTATTTCATTGTAGACTGGCACTTTAAATAGCCCAGGTCCTGATATTAATTCCTCAGTTTTCCTGTTCTGTAATTGTGATTTTTTTTTTTTTTGGCGTGGGCAGGCACCAGGAATCGAACCCGGGTCTTTTGACATGGCAGGTGAGTACTCTGCCACTGAGTCACCATGGCCTGCCCTGTAAGTGTGAGTTTTAATGTCTTTTGTGGAGCAGAACTTAATTTTGATATTGTCGTCTTTTTTTTGCCTTATGGTTTGTGCTTCTTAGAACTTGTTGTAAAAGCCTCTGCATTTGAACACAACTATTAAATAATAACATTCAGCAATAATTATCAATTTGGTTAGGCGGTGACAATAATATTGTGGCTAGGATATTTTTAAGTCCGTATCTGTTACGGATGAATACATTAGTATTTATGGGTGAAATAATCAGTGTCTTGGGTTTGCTTAAAAATATTACAGCAAAAGGAAACAGGGAGATGGATGAAACGAGATCATTTCAGAGGTTTTGGGACAGCAGCTACTAACCTGCCTACATCGAAGTATTTTAATTTCTGGGCTTCCTGATATGTAAGCCAGGGGCACATGAGAATAAATTGTGCTATTCTCTGCTTTTTTGCATGAAAAGTAAAAACAAGATTGGCAATATATTAATAATTGCTCAGCATAGTGTGGTGAGTACAGATGGGTTCATTATACTGCTCTTGCTATTTTTTGTGTATATGTAAAACTAATTTCCCAAGCTATGTCACAAAAATATTCTTGGATATTTTCTGTCACTAACCCTGTAATTTTACCATTCATGTTTAGATCTTCAATTCACCTGGCGTCTGTCTTTGCACATGGTTTAAGGGAGAGCTGCAGCTTTGTCTTTCTCCGTGTATTGAATTAGCTGCTCAATGTGATCCACAAAAGCCCACTTTTACCCCTGTGTTCTGTGTTGCCATCTTTTGCCCCTCTACCTGATCCATATGCTTCTGAGCTCGCTGATGTGTTCTATTGTCTTTATGTGCGTGTTCCTGCCCCAGCACCCTGCTGTGGTATTACTATAGCTTTCTAGTATGCTTACCATGTCAGTGCAGGTACACCAATGTGGGGCTTAGGGCATTGGTTTGCCTGTTCTAACAAAGATCAGATAGCAGTAGCTGTAGCAAGATAAAAAGTGCATTCCCCTTTCACGTAGGAATCTGAGCGTTAGGCAGTGCAGGGGAGGTAGGCGATTCTGTTGCACACAGTCACCCAAATTTCTTGGTTCCATCAACCTTGGTGCTCCTCTGTTCCCTTAGATGTGATCCTTATCCCCCGCTTGGGCTCAGTACAACAACCTATGAGAAGAGGCGAGGGAAAGTAGGAGACAAGCAGCTCCCTTGAAGGACATGACCCAAGTTGCATCACTCATTGCATTTGCCAGAATCTGGTTACCGACCACGCCTAGCTGCAAGGGATGCTGGGAAATGTGGAAGTGGGCTGGCAGCTGTGTGCTCAGCTGAAACCAGGAGTTTTGTTCACTTAAATGGAGGAAGGATATAGAGGGACAAAAAAGCCATTTTTGCCCTTCTGTCCCCCCCAAAATTAACTGACTTAGCTGTTTACCTTTATTCTCCCACGTAAACTTTAGAATGAGTTTGTTGATTTCTTTGAGAAATCCACCTAAAACTTTTATCAGGATTGCATTTAGTTTATAAATTACTTTGGGGATTGTTAACATCTTTACTATGTTAACTCATCTCATTCATGCATATAGAACATCTCTTCAGTTTTTCAAATCCTCCTTAATTTCCTTAAATATTAAGAGAGTTTAAGTTTTCTTCCAGAAAGTCATCTTTTAGATTATTTCTTACATAGGTTATTTCTTAGATAGCTCATAGTTTCTATGCTATTGCAACTAGTATCTTGTTTTCAATTGTACCTTCTGGCTAATTATTGCAATCATAAAACAGGCCAACAGGTCAAACCCAGCCCATGGTCAGTTTTTGTACCACCCATGAGCTAATTTTTTTTTTCCATTTTTAAAGGGTTATGAAAAAGGAAAAGAGTATGTGACAGAGACTATATGTGGCTTGTAGAGCCTGAAACAGTTACAATTCAGCCCTTTACAGATAAAGTTTTCTAAACTTTGGTATAGAAGAATGCTATTGAGATTTTTAAGTTGATCTTTTTATCTGGCAACCTTGATGAGTTTTGTTACTAGTTCTAAGAATTTTCTGTTGGTTTAGTTAGACTTTCCATGCAGTTGATCATATCTCTGCAAATAATAGTCTTGTCTCTTCCTTTTTAATCATCAGACCTCTTATGCCTTTCCTTGTCTTATAGCTTTGGCCAGATCCTATAATATCATGTTTTTAAAATTTGTAGCAATATGTGTGAGTAAATCCTTGTCTAAATCCTAATAGAAATGAGCCCAAAGATTCACTATTAATTATGATTTTGCTGTAGGTTTTTTATATATAACCTTTACCAAGTTAAGGAATTTCCCTTCTATTTCTAGTTTTCTAAGAGATTTTTAACCAGAAATAGATGTTGGAATTTCTCAAGTGCTATTGAAATAATGATATGATTTTGTCTTTGCATACATTAATGAAAAAAATTGCTTTGATAGATTTTCTTATGTCAAACTATCCTTGAATTCCTAGGATAAACCCCATATTCACTATGTGAAATGAGCCTGTAATTTCCTGAACTGTCCTTACCAAGCTTTATCGTTTAGGTTTTAATAACTAGCCTTATTAAATGAATTGGTGCCTTCCATGATTTGCCTATTTCTGGAAGAAATTTAGTAGGAGAGCAATTACATCTTCCTTGAAAGTTTGGTATAAAATTGTGTGAGCCTGGATTTTTTGGTAAAAAAGGCCTATAATTATCATTCCAGTACCTAACCCTCACTTTGACCTATTCAAGTTTTCTATTTCTTCTTGAGCTTATTCATCACCTTGTGTTTTCCAAGAATTTGTCCATCTTGTCCAGTTTATTAATTTATTATTATATGGTTGTTCATACTATTATTATGTTTTTTGATTATCACTTCTTGTAGTTACTTTCATTTTTCATTATATTTTATTTGCATCTGTATTCTTTTCTCCTTGATAAATCATACTTATTTATTCAAAGAAGCAGCTTTTGGTTTCTAGTAGTCTATCGTTTTTGCTATTTCCTTATTTTATTATTTCATTCATCCTTCTTTTTTTTGTTTTTCTTTATTGCCCTTTTACAGCTCCTTGAGTTGACCATTTAGTTCATTTGTTTTAGTATTTCCTTTTTCTGATACAAGTCCCTAAAACTATATAATTTCCTGTGAGTATTTCTTTTAGCTAAGTCTCAAAATTTGGGCAGATAGAATTTTTTATGGTTATCTAGGTATACATATGTTATCATTTTCTGTAGTAATTTCCTTTTTTTTTTGGCATGGGCAGGCACTGGGAATCGAACCCAGGTCACCAGCACGGCAGACGAGAACTCTGTCTCTTTAATACACATATAAATTACTAGCATATTATACAGTTTCCAGACTTGTTTCCAGAATGTTTGCAGTTACCTTTTTTCACTTATTTGTAATTTTATTGCCTGGTAATCAGAGAATATAGTTTACCTGGTTGTTATTCTTTGAAATGCAGCAAGGTTTCCCTTAAGGCTCAATCCAAGGAAAATTCTCATGAATTCACCTGTGTGCTTAGGAAAAAATAGCATTCCCTTCTTGTGTGGCATTTTGTAGGCATATATACTTTATTCATTGCATACATATATCCAGTTTTCTATATCTTTTTGGTCTCTTGATCTAGCAGTTTCTGAGAAGAGTGTGTTATAACTGACAGCTACAATTGTTGATTTACAAAAGTCATCTTTCAAAACATCCAACTACATCTCTCCTTTTAAAAGACTCCCATTGTTTTCAAGGAAAAAAAGAAAAGTAAACCCTTACTCAGGCTTGCAAAGCTGTCATTCTCCAGGCCCGACTCAGCTCTTCCATCCGGGCTGTCTCTCCTACATCAGCAGCGCCACCGCCCCCCACCCCCACCCCCTGCTCTCCTTCCATTAGGAGTCCTTGCCATGCCACAAACACGAGGGACCTGCTTCCCCTCTTCTCCCTGTGTTTGCACTCTGTGACTCTTAGACGGGAATTTTCTCCAGAGGCTTCCCTGACTTCCTTGTAAACATCCACTTGCTCTTCAGCCTCCAGCTCAGGGTTTTCCAACCTCAGGCCCCGCTGCTCCCCCACGGATACCTGAACTGCAGCTGGCCCCCCTGACATGCCTTCTCCAGCCCCTGAGCCCTTGCCCAGACTCTTCCCTCTACTTGGAAGGTTCTTCTCCAGGTGGCCCTAATTTTGACCACTCTTTCAGGACTCAGCTCAGTCTCCTCTTCTCCTGAGTACAATCCCTTACCTTTTTGCTCTGTTTTGGATCCATCCTTCAGACACATCCAGCGAACATTTAGTGGGCACCTCCTATGTATGGCCCTGGGCAAACAGATGAAGGAGCCCTCGGGCCCTGCCCTGGAGGAATGCACATTCTGGAACCTGGGGTGGCAAGCTCAAAGGCAGACAGGATCCAGGCAGATCCTATGAATGCTTGAGCGGCTAGACAGGAGCTGTGAGAGCCTACCTCATCGGAACAGCATGGCTGTGACTCAGCTCTGTGGTGGAGGAAGAAGCTAGGAGGAGTGTGCCAGGAAGAGGGGCAGGAGAGTAAATCAGGGCCCAGGTGTTATGGTCAGCACCCCACCCCGCTGCCCCAGGTGCAGGAGGGCTGGGCTGGCTTGCCTCATAGCTTGCACAGAGGGGACAGCCCAGCTCCCAGTCCCTTTGCCCACTCCAGTCTATTCAGGAGTCACAGGAGTGAGCATCAAATTGAGCATCAAAACAAGGAAGAATTAGGGTGCCCTTTGCCTGGCTTGGCCTGGGCTAATGCCAGGGGAAGAGAATTCAGATATCCTGGGGCCAGGCCGAGATGGGCAGAGATGGATACCTGGCCACGGGGGCAGAGGGGCAGAGGCAGGCCTGCAGGTCACCGACCCAGCCCTTCCCTGTTTCACCGGGGGCATCCTGGTGGGTGTGGAATGCAGCTGCTCCTGGGTGGGGTCAGCCCAGGTCACAGGTGGATGAGAGGTTCAAAGAGGGCAGCGTCCTCCCCGGCACCCTCCCTGGCTGGCCCAGCTCCTGTGGCTGTGAGCCCGCTCAGCTGAGTGTCCTTTGTACTTAATGGAGGGCTCTGTTTTCCAGATGGTGGAGAGTTATCGGAGGGCTTTGTGCAGGCATGGACCTGGCCCTGCGCCGCTGGGGTGAGAGCAGGGAGAGCCCGGCTTCCTGGGCCAGCTCTGAGTCCTGCAGGGAGTCCCTACCAGGACAGGCGCTCCATGTCCTGTGCCAGTTTGGGGGCTACAATTTCCCTGGGCATCTACTGTGTACCCGGGGTTGCACTCGTCACCGTGGAAATAACCTCCAGGTGGGAAGCGGTTTCAGGGAAGAGAACCTCCCCCAAATTGTCTGGGATGCAGAGGGAACTGAAGGTGGGGAGCAGACCCCACTAATGACTCTCAGAGCAGAGGTCACGGGCTTGCTGCATCATGGGGAGTAAGGAGGTGTTTGCCAGGAGGGGGAGAAGCCAATCTGGCAGTGGTTCAGCTTGGCAAGGGCACAGGCTTGTGAATGTCCGCGAATGCCACCTTGTTCTCTCCAAGGGGGCAGAGAGTTCAAGGGTGTGGGAGCAGAGGGCTGCAGACTTGGAGATTCCAGTGGAGCATGAACTTTATCCTACAGACAGGCGGACCGCTGAGGAAGGCTACCTGGGCAATGGATGGGGGCGGGAGGGCGAGCCCACGGGGTGGGGCAGTGCAACGCAGTGTCAGAGGGCGTGCGGGCAAAAAGGTAGGAAAGATGCAATTGTGGGTCTCCTGGGTTGACAGTCGGCACAGCCTGGTGATGAATGAGTGCAGAGCTAGAGGAAAAAGGAAGGGTCAAGGCTAGCGCCAGGTCCACGCGTCCCCTCCTCGGGGACTGTAAGCCTCCAGCAAAGCACAAAGCTCCCTGGAACAGGGTTTCGGGGCCTAAGCCTGCACCCCCAACTCACCGCACAGCCTGTGTGCATTCCCTCAACACACCCAGGAAATCTATCAGCTTTGTGCCTCCCCTGGGGACTCTGCACCTCCCTCACACACTCACACTTGTGCAAGCTCAAATGCACACCAACACATGCACACTCATACACTAGCACATGTGCATTCTCACACACACACATACACTCACAAACTCATGCATGCGTTCACACTCACACATGCACACCCACTAACACACTTGCACATGCTCTCACATACACATTGCCACAAATTCTTATACACATTCACACACTCACACATTCTCACCCCCCCCCCACACACACACACACTGGTTGGAAGTTTCAACTCACCGTATAAGACACTGTTGACCAAAACACGAGGCTGAACCCTCCATTAACTCCATGAACTCCACAGTCAGGAAGCTATTCTCTTTTAAATAAATCCTTCTCCAACAACTGTTCATTTTATTAAGGAATTTGGTGCTAGCGAGCTCTCACATCTTTCTAGCACTCAGGCCTTGGGCTCAGAGCTGTCCAGCAGGGAACCTCATCTAGACAGAATGTAATTAACTTTTCTATTTGTATTGCATTTTATAATGGCAGATGATATGGTTTTCTATTTATAGTTTCCTTTTTAAATAAATGCAAGTTTTTGTTCTTCTTAGTAAATTAATTTAAAGAAAAATATTACACGAATAACAGTACAAGCACAGGCGGCAAGATTTGGCTCAAGTGTCACCTTTTCCCCAAAGCTTGTGGTGACCCCCACTACATGTTGTCATGGTAACCGTGCGTTTCCATACCTGCCTTCCCAGCAGACCCCGAGCTTCCGAGCCAGCACCGTGTCCCCAGAACCTATCAGGGCTGGGTGCTTTGATGCTGCCAGGTCGGTGCTGGGTCATGGGGGAGAGATGCTTCTAACGCTTGGTTCCCGCTCTGCCGACCCAGTGCAAAGACGGGAGGGTTCCGCCATCTCTCCACACAGCCCAGAGCCACAGCTTTGCCCAGACAGGCCCTGAGACTCCTGATCTGATCTCTTTTGGCAAACCCTGACCCTGCTGCCTGTCAGACCCTCCCCTGGGACGCGCCCCCAGCTCCTCCCAAACCCGTGCCCCTTCTCTCCAGAACCGCCACGGGTCTCGCCTCCTTCCCAGCCTGTTTCAGGCACCACGGCTTGCTCCCAGCCCTGCCTTCTTGCCTTGATATCCAAAACGGAAACCTCAGAGATATCATCAATTTCTCCTTCCCCTAGCCTTCCGCTTTCTATCCGGATTTCTGAGCTCTGTAGCTTGCACCTCCCTGCCCGCCCCAGGCCTGTTTACTGCCTCCCTGAGCTGGGGCCCCTGCTTTGTGAGCAGCCCTGCCCATCTGCAGCCTCTGCCCTCAGGACTCTCCCCGCACAGTTCAGGTCATGCCACTCCCTCTGCAACCCCCCACGGCTCCTGATCACTCACAGAGAGAAAGGAGAAGCCAGCCCTGAAGGAGACAACAGGGCCCATGGGCAGAGAATTGTGTATCAAATGGCACAAGGCCAATAAGTGAGTTTGGGGAAGAGTTTGGTGTGATGGGAATAGAGGGTCAGGGCTCAAGAGGAGGTGAGGCTGGGAGGGAGGTGGGGGGCTGGATATGAAGAAGCTGGGGCGGGGGTGCTTCATGCCACAGAAGAGCACGAGCAGAAGCTGTCTTGGGAAGACTGGATGGTGTTGGGGGCCAATGGTCCAGCAAAGAGGGACAGAGGCTGGACCCAGGCTCCAGTGAGGAGCTGGAGGCATCGGGACCCGCTTCCATGTTGGAATTAGACCTGGATGGTTGAGGCCAACAGGGAATGTCAGTGATGCCTGGAAGCTTCCATCTTGAGCTGCTTGGGACCTGGTACTCCCGCTTGCTTCTTCTCTTTGCCTTCAGCACCTCCTGACACATTGCTCAAGGATTGATCTGTTCATGTCTCCTAAACCCACTCCTACTCACACACCAAAATGTGAAACCAGGATGGCAGGGTCCCATGTATTTTGTTCCTTGGAGAATCCCAGTGCCTCATCATGTCTCACTCAACGAAAAGAGGATGAATCAATCAATCAATCATTATATGAATTTGCGTATTGGGAAATAATATCCATTCTGTCTGGGACCCGTTGAGACTGAGTGCCTCCCCACACAGCAGTGGACACACAGTAGGGGACCCAGGCCTGCTTGAAGTGTGTTTGGACCTAGCAAATCCGCTTGGCTTTCTTTTTCACCCTCTGAGGCCTTTTGCTCTTCATCTGGACCTGGTAACACTTTGACATCCCAGGAGACAGCTGGGATGCTGTGGGAGATGGTGAGAGGCGGGGAGTTGGCCCACCATTGCCGAGCCCCAAGGGGACCATGGCCAAGTTCCTGTACCCCCTGAATGCGGCCACCTGGTTGACCACGTGGGACGACACCCAGCCCCTCCCCCGAACGTGCCAGAGAGGGTCAGCACCTCCGTCCTCTGGGGGTCTTGCTTTTCTTCTGGAAGGTCAGCTTCAGAGGGTCCCCTGCAGAAATGTTCACCCACCCCAGGACCCTGTCCCTAGCCTGGGGTCTGTGGTCCCCAGGACCTAGCACAGCACCTGACATCCTAGGTGGTTAGCAAATATTTTTGAATGAATGAATGAATGCCACTCTGACTGCCCTGCTTTCATTGTAGTTTAGAGAAGCTCAGAATAAAGCACCAGCTGCCAAGTCCTAACAATAGCGTTTATAATAATCATGAAATGATAAAAACAAATAGCAAATCATGGCAGCATCATGATGCATTTGTGCAATGCCTTCTCATTAATTCTTTGGAATCTGACAACAGCCCTTTTAGTTTGATAGGATTTAAGTTGCGTTTCCTTCTTCCAAATGGGGGCCGGAGCTTTGGGGGGTCAGCAGCCAGCCAGGCAGGGAAGTGGTGCCCTCTGAGGCCCATCCAACTTTGCTGCCTGGGGGAAGCTGTGAATCAGGGTGTGGTGGTGGGGAGTGGCCGGGGGAGGCGAGGCCTCCAGCCAGGTGTGACCTCACCTGCAGGTGGGGTGATGGAAGCCTCCGTGGGGACATAAAAGCCAAAGCGCTCCCTGGCATTCCCAGGGAGGGGCATGGGCACTCACAGAGACATTCCATTGTTTCATTTCTAAAAGCATGCTCTCTCCAGCTCCTTGTCCCTCGATCTGTTGGTCAGCAGCAGGTAAGAGCTGTCACTCTGTGCTGGGGGCTGCGGCCCCCAGTCTGCAAGAGAGAGTGGGGGGCAGGGGGACAGCTAGAGGTGACTCCAAGCCCCCCCCCCCCCGCCAGCCCTGGCTCCAGAGACGCCCAGTCCACGTCGGCACAAGGAACCTCCTTTCCTTCTGGCTTTTACCTACGTCTCTGTCCTCGCAGCCAGCTCGCAGTAACCGTCCCTGGCCATATGGATTTACTTGCATTCAGGGGACCTGTGGTCCCAACCCAGGGGCTCCTGCCTTTTACCTCCGCCCCCCAAATCTGCATCTCAGGTGGCCACCCAGAAGCATTCGGGGGAAGGAGCACTATGTCCCATCCTTCCCATCCTGTCCCTGGTTCTGGGATTCTCTTCATTATTATTACCTAAAAATTGATGTTCTGACAACTGCTGTAATTTTAAAAAAATTTTTTGATAAAGTTCACAGCCCAAATTCACATGACCCACAGGGCCACTGCTGTAGTAGCCCAGGCTAGGTGGAGTGTGTGCCTTCTGAGAGGTCCAGGGCCTTTTTTCAGTGGTATCCTCAGGACCTGCTGCACAGCTTGCTCTTGATAAATACTTGTGTGAATGAATGAGTGGCAAGATGACTAATATTCACTTACTCTACAACAGGCACTCTTCAGGTGGCTTGGCCTGTCTTAGTTCATCGAATCTTTGCAGGCTGTGGTTCCCATTTTACAGGTGGGAAATTGAGGCTCAGAGAAGTGAAATGGCTTGCCTGAAGTCCTGGCGGTGGTAGGGGACAGTGCCAGGCCTTAATCCCGCATGTGGAGTTCTTCTGCCTTCACCTGTCCTTCCAGCTGGAAAGGCCAGGCTGAGGTTCCCACATGGCTGGGGGCGGTGGTCTGGGAACGCTACCCCCGAGACACCTGCACACCCAGGACTTGGGGTGTCTGACACCCCCACCAGCCCAGTCTCCTCTAGTTGAATTGTTCTGCTCTCTGCATGCTTCAGCCCCACTGGGATGAGGCAACAAGGGAGAACTTGAGTGAAATGATCGACAGTAGCTCTCCTGCCCGGTGGTCAGTTTCCACAGCCTGGCAGAGTCCCTTCTGCAGCCCAGCACCTTCCCTGATGTCATCGGCCACTCAGCACCACACCCCCGCCCTTTGCCACATGTGGGGCTCCGAGCTGGGAGCTGGGCGGGCCAAGGATGGAATCACAGCCCCACCCGCGGGCAGCTGCTTTGGAGAGCGGGGTGTGCAGGAGAGAGGGGGCGCCCGGGCTGCAGAGAGGGTGATCAGAGCCGCTGGGGGAGGAACAAGCAAGTGGGTGATGCATCAACCATCAGACGGAGTTAGTAAACTTGGTGCCCCGCCCAGGCTGGGAACCTCTGAGGGAGCCTTTGGGGCGGACACACGCCAGCCTCTGCTCACACAACCTCCCACAGCTCCTTCCTTGGGCAAAGGCAGTTAAAAGATGCAGTCCACAAAAAGGGGGGCAGGTGTTGTGCCTGTGAGTGACACCCCCAAAGTCCGGCAGGGCTTAGAGCACCCTCACCCCACCCCACCCCCACACCCTCCCTCCCACTCCTTCACTCTTTTATTCCACACCCATCCCCCCACCAGAGAATCCCAGCCCAACCAGGACAGTCCCGAGGCCTTCTCCGAGACTCACCCAGCCCCTCTGGAAGTAGTGACAACAGTTTCAACAGCAGCCGCTGCCATTGCCTGACCCACATCCCCTCTGCCCTCCTCTAAAGCCACCTGCAGCTCCGGAGGGGCAGTTCCGGCACCCAAGGACAGCTTCCAGCCTGGGGTCTGCGGAAGCGGGCGCCAGGCCCGACCCTGTGTGGGACTGCTGCATGTCCAGCAGCCAGCCTCCTCGGGACCAGGCATCGTGGTCCCGGTGTCCACCTCCATCACCCCTGGTCCAGCTGGGGCGGAGGTGGGGGACGAGAATACCCTACCTCTTCATGCCCCCAGGAGATGACTTGCAGGGCCAGTCCCTGTGCAGGACCCACCCAGGCCTCGCTACAGCGGCAGGGTCTGGACCTCCGCCCCGCTTCACTCTTGGGGAAACTGAGGCTGGAACAAGGCCAGTGTCAGAGCTGAGAGTGGCACTGGGGGCTCCTGCCCCTCCCCCCAGGCCAACCACCCTGCCACTCACTATGCCTGTCTCCCTGGGAAAGAAGAGGAAGTGGGAAACTGGACAGGATGGCCGGCAGTTGCATTCCTCCTTCTCCCTGGTGTCCCCGGAGCTGGCAGAGCTGCCCCATGTAACGTGAAAAGGAAGTCCAGGAAGGGGCGGGAGCCGCTATTCTCTGCTCCAACCCTCAGAGTCCGGGTT
Source organism: Myrmecophaga tridactyla (assembly GCA_004026745.1). Lineage (NCBI taxonomy): Eukaryota > Metazoa > Chordata > Mammalia > Pilosa > Myrmecophagidae > Myrmecophaga > Myrmecophaga tridactyla. The sequence continues at coordinate 582 of PVIY010013820.1, read as the reverse complement.
TGAGTGTCGGCATGGATGCCGATGAGCAGAATGAACTTGTACAAATTATTTATCTGTCCACCTGTCACAGGGGCGATGTGGTCCGCCCCTCACAGAGTTCTCGCGCGGAGGAAGCCACAGCCACCGGCGAGTGGTTGACCCTCGCCCGGTCCCCGCCCAGGCCAGGCCACCGGGTCGTCTTGCAACTTCCAAGAGAGCCTCGGACCGCCCGTGGCCTTCCAGTTCTGGCCCCCAGCTTAGGCTCTTGAGAACGCGCGTGCGCACACAGCCCCACCCTCCACGAGCGCCCCCCAAGTGCCCCGCGTGTGCAAGTGAGTGAGTGGGTGGGTGCTTGAGGAGCAGCTTCCCAGCAGAGTCTCTGGAGCTCGCTCGGAGCCCCCCCACCCCCCCCGTTCTTGGCTCGCCGTCAGCTCCAGCCTTATGCACAGGCAGCTGCCTCTGGGGAATGATTTGAAGGGCGCCCGGAAGCAGCCTGCCCCTCGCCAACATCCCCCACCCCCTGCCTGCCCGCAGCTGGCCTTCCTGAGACCCTGCGTAGATCCTGGGGAGGAGGGGAGCTCCAGCAGGGACCCCACTGTGGGC